>JANIJG010023464.1:0-21780 GCA_024611175.1 Megaceryle torquata
ACAAGTAAGAGAAGACAAGACTACTTTTTTTTTTTTTTTTTAATGCTTTTGCTGTTGGCTGGGTATATACGGCTTCCTAGACACCACAATTTTAACAATTTTTGCTGTGGTTTTTACAGATTGACGTATCCCAGCAAGGAATGTAAGCCACAGAAAGCTGAAGATGAAACCAAGCAGGGACTATTAAACTGGTAGCAGTGAACAGTTTAGTTGCAGTTTAGAATAGTATTTAATTTATGAAGGCTTCAGTTACATTGTTCTGTTTTTCACTTGACACCCCAGCTGCCAAACGGGAGCCCTTTACATATATGCTGCAAATCCCTAGACCCAGCTCTTCCTGCCCTTAAACTTGCATCGTAACTACATGCACCTTTCAGAATTTCTGCTGCAATAGAAAAAGTGGTACATCCCTGAAGGCTTACTCCATTTCTGCTGTTCTTCTAAATTCTGTATTCAGTTGACTAACTTAAGTCTGTATTTAATTGACTGAGAGAGTCAATTTTCTTTACTGGGGGGGAGGAGGGGGGTCTTCTCTTGTTCTAATACATCTAGTAAACTTTTATAAAAAGGTGTTAGTTGGGTTTTTTTTGTATTATAAATTTATAAAAATGTGGGGGTTTCTACAAGCTGGGAATATAGATAATAGAGTGAGATAGAGGTCAAAATTTGCTGTAACAATAGTTTTCAAGGCTACTCCAAAGAGGAAATTTTTTTTCATTTAATTGTCAGAATTTTCAGTTCTTTCCCGTCTGAAATTTTATCTCTGTATTGACTTTTAATACTGTTTTTCTAATATTTAATGCAAGATAAAGTGTTAATTTCACAATGAAAAAAGTGACCTTTATTTCTGAAGATTGTCAACTGTTGTGCTGACTGATTCCTAGAACTGGGAAAATGGTTGGCCGTTAACCAGTCTTCTGAAAGATGCTCATTTCAAGAGAAGCCCATCTTGCCAAAGTACTTCCACTGAACCTTTCCAGCCATTTTTCTGTAAAACAGAGTTAACATTGACACATTTTGACAGACTGTGTCCTGAGCATGTCTGAGATTGGGACCGATGTCATTTGGGATAGAGGAAAAGCTTTCCAGTGTCTCTTTGCTTGTAATTTGGGATGTTACCAACCTTGATTTACTTCCATACTTTTTGAGATGGATTAACTGTACGTGAAGGAGAAAAGGCTATGTAGAGCCATGCTTTAAGGCTTTTGTTCTTTAGCACTAACACTCAGCTGGATTCTTTTCTTTTTGACACAGTGATGAAATGTCACTTAAGGTTAAAGAAGGTTTGCAAGTCATTACTGTGTGTGAATGTCATACTGACTATTGAAATAAAGGTGGGCAAGGATTCTACTTTTATTTTTTAAGGAGAACAATGAATTTAAAGGGATGCCTTGGGACACGGGGACCACTTGCTCTGCTGTTGACCAACTGCCTCATGAAATCCTTTTCATTAACTTGTTGAGCCCTTCTTGAAAGTCTTTTGTCCCCTCTCCTCCATTTCTGTGGGAGATTATTTCAAAGCTTTATTTCTCTGAGGATCCAGAATATTTCTTTCATTCAAAGCCTAAAATTGGTTATGGCCAAGATGCCCGTTTGTTCTTAAGCAATACCCTTTAGTTTAAAATAGCTCTTCTTCTACTATTTTGTCTTAGTTATCAGGCTGCTCCTAAATGATCTTCAGCTGCAGTTCTTTCCAGATAGCATTTCTACTATTCACCTTTGATTTACTCCCCCACCTTTTTTTCTTTTTTTCTTTTTCTTTTTTTTTTTTTAATATAGCTGAAGAACTTCCTACTAGATGTTTCAATCTTTCAGCATCAAATGAACCTTTAATTTTTTTTTTTTGGCAGTTCATTCCTTATCCCTGTACTTAACTGTGACCAGTGCTTCCTTTGGTGTTTTCCTATTCCCTAGCAGCACCTTCCTGTATTCCAAGCAGATGCCTAGATGTCACCTTTCAAGGAAATCAGTGGTCCCTTCTTAAACGCTTTCCTCCCTCCAGGGTACTCCTCATGTGGAATAACTTCCTGAGTTCAAGCACTTCTGAATCTGAGCCAGCCCTCCTTCTGCTCCGTTAGCTCTTTAGTTCTGTTACTGTGTCATTGTTTGTGCCTTTTCAAACTGGACAGTCCTAGGTCGACTCATAGTATGTCACTTTTTCTTAGGTGGCTGTAGGAGCTTGTTGGTTCTAGTGTAGATGGAGCACCACTGGCTATCTCTACTGTCAGAGAGCTTTGAGCTGGTGCAGATTCACTGGGATTTTCAACAGTCTCACCAGAGACTGGGCATAAATCTGAGGACATCAGATGTTTCAAACACACTTTGAGCTCAACAAATGCTCGTTTCCAATGATACCAAGTTAATCAGAAAAAAAAAAAAAGTGACTAACTGTTGTTTGAGTACTCAAATGCATTGCTTTTAATTGGCAACTCAGATGCCAAAGTGGCATTCCTTTAATTTCTTTACAAATTGCTCTGAGCAACCTGCTCTAGTTGAAGATGTCCCTGCTCTCAGCAGGGGGCTTGGACTAGATGACTCTAGAGGTCCCTTCCAACCCAGACATTTCTATGTTTCTAAGAAGACTCGGTGGCTGCCCTGCCTTTTGTGTTGAGCTGAGGTAGTCATGCTTGACCTTCATATGAGCTATGAGCTATGCTGTAGCTGCCTGTGCCTGGCCATGTGCCTCACCAACCCAGAACCAGAATAACTTCTCAGTTTGACATGGGAACTGCCTCATTACTGTCATCTTGCCTCGTGATCACTGGACTCTGGCTGATCTGGGCTGCTGTCTCTGGGCCCACCTTGACCACAGCTCTTTGACTTTGGTTCCCAGCTTCACCTCAGACCTACCTCATCACCATAAACTTGCCTGACCACTGAATTTTTTGTGGTCTCTTCTCTGAATCTTGTTCCTGTCTGCAGACCTGCCCTTCTTGGGTCCTGTGGGATAAGGCCCTGGCTGGCAATTCCCCCACTCTGCCAGGCTTGTTAGCACACTCTGCCCCTCACTGCCCACCCCTGTGGGCCAGCCATCCCTCCCTGGGGCTGACAGTAATGCTGGAACTGGGAGTACAGACCGGATACCCACAAAATAAAGGTCTGGCACCGTGTTAGAGCCCTGCTGAGTTGGAAAGAGAATCCAAGAGCATCCTGTTAAGTGGTAAGAAATACTATTTTGTACTCAAACACTGTGGCCTTTGTAAGGGATGCTGGCAGAGCAGCAAAGTAAAACCTCTCCAACAGTCATTTCAAAAGCAGAATTTATACTCCTTCAGCTAGACATTGAGCAAAAAAGAACCTCGGCTCCCCGCAACTCGGATGGTCCCACACGACAGGAATAGACTGCCAATGCACTGATTAGCCTGATCACAAAAGAAGTCTTTTGAGGATCAAATTTTAGCACGGGGCAGTTAAGCAGCAATTGAACATAACCAGCATCACCATCAGAATGACATCAAAAGCAGTCACATCATACACAAGAAAACTGTACGAGCATCCTGAGCAAAATTCAACATTAACAAGAAACTAATTTTGACAAGGATACAAATGATATCCTGTAGCATACTATGCAGAGATGAAGATAGCCTCCCAAGTCCTGTTCCATTCACTCAAAGTATTCAGAGCACTTAACATTTTTAACAGAGAAACAGTTTTGTCAGACAGAGAGTCAACTACAGGCAGCACGGTCCTGAGCATTGACTGAGAACACCGGGTGCTATGCAGGATCTAACATTTACTGTGGATTACAACCCCTATCCTGACAGCGGCATTTGACAAGTGAACAGTCTGACAAATTGGCACTTTCTGATTCTTTCTGAGTTGCCAATTTTAAAGTTGCACCATTCAAGATAACGGAATACATTCTTCTCTTCCTTCTGTTTGTTCACGATTTAACACCATACATCAAATCCTGGTACTTGATGTAGGCATCAAAGCTTATATTTCTCACAGGGATGATGGGAATCCATGAGTTCTTAGAGCCATGACTTGACAAAAGAAACTAGGGTGAACCTGAAAGGGTGAAATTAGAGAAAATATGGGCCAACTAATTGTCCTTCGTGCTTTTTCCACTGGAACATATTTGCACTCATTAGATACATCTCTTAGCCTAGTCTGGATACATAAAACCAGTCAGAGCCACAGGTGCAGAGCCCTGGAGACAGCTGCTGAGCTCATTTTGTCGACTGCTTCTAGCACTGCCTTCACAGAACAGTCTGTGGCTCCTCCACAACCACTGTACATAACAGCAAGTACAGTGAAACACAGCACAGAGAAGCCCCACCTCACTGAGTGTGGTGTTTCTATGATTAGGGAAGAAATGAAAAGGCTCAGCTAGCTCAAAACACAGGCACAGCAGTCACCAAGGAAAGATGGCCTCCTGGCCCCCCAAATGCAAGCAATTAAAGTACTTGGGCAGCAGGTCAGCAAAAGGGAATGCCTTCAAACACTGCCACAATTGAGTTATAATTTAAACTTTCTCCCTCCCTTTTACCTTCCTTGGTCTCTTACCCTGATCTTGGCATTTCAATTACAGCTCAATAGGAACATTTTTTTTTTTTTCCAATTTCAGAGCTGAATTAGCCTGGCTGTGCTTTCCATGCCCAGAGCAAAAAGACCTAGACAGGGGAAGAGCCATCACGTGCAAGGTACATGTCCTCTTTGGAGAGTCAAGTATTGAGTTTGAGCAGTCATCCCTGAATCACTTACTCTACCACAATAAGCATCCTTGAGTTTAATCAAACCATCAAAAGAAAGCTGTATATGCACTAGGATTCCTTCCCAAAAGGCACAGCAGTGACCTTTTCCTAAAAAAAATAAAATAAAATTAACAAAGCCTCTCCATCAGTGACACTTCCATTACGTGGTATTTTCACACAGAATCTAAAACATGTGTGGGTACTGAGTCATATTTTTTGAGCTCAGTTTACTAATAAACTACATTGATGACTTGGTTGACAAATGATTCTTTTTGGAAAATTAAACAAAATGTATTAAGTACTTGCTTTACTGTACCGGTATCAAACAAAATTAATATTACTCTTACTAGTCATCTAATACAGTGGAACTAAAATCCCTGCAGCATAGTCTCAACATCAAACTTGTTTCTCTCATTATGAATGCACGTTTTGCTTTCATCCTCATCTATTATTTTTTGCTGAAAAACTCTTCAACTCCTAGAAAGGAAGCAGCAGGAGGCTATCTATTGTCACAGACTGAACACCAAATTCTGTGGTCTTAAGTATATTCAAAATACAACAAAAACATGGATGAAATATAACTTTCCATTATATTGCCACTTACAGGCAGGCACAACAAATTCTAGTACTCAGTCCTACCTCCTCTCCAGCTCTGACTCCTTAATCCACAAGCACTCCTTACACTGAACTGACTCTGGTTTTCATTTCTTGGGGTAGGGAGTGTCAGACTCCACCTCCCTGCACAGAAATATGTAGGTTCACTTCTGAATGGTTGCTTCCAGTTTGATTATAACTCCATCATTTTTGTCTTTTCCTTCAGCCTTTCTCCCATAGCTACGTATATATAATTTTTGCCATCACTAGCACAAGGCCCAGAGGCTTGGTGGGCAGGTGGCAGGACACATCTGGCTCTGCTTTGGTGGGAGCTGGTTTTGGCCATGGCAGCAGTTGCCTGGTAGCCACATGCCTGTGGCATCCCCAGTGCTGGCTCCCTCTGGGAGCACCTGGCACAGGGACATGGCACCACTGTGTAGTCACAACAGGACCTCCAGGATAATAGGGCTGAGGGAGGGCAGCATGTGGCTCCCAGACTTTGCCAGGGGAGCAGGGAGAAGGAGACAGGCTGTGGTAAGACATTACATAAGGGAGCCAAGACTGGGGTGAAAGAAACCCCCACCATGAACCTCCTCCAGCAAAAACCTCAGGCTGCTGAAAACTCATTCTAATTGTCACCCCTTTCCCCTTCAGAAAGACCGATGCTGTCAGCCCCAGAACCCAGAAGAACATTGGAAGAATGTACATTAGCTGCACAGTGAAGGGGCAGCTACTTGGAAGTTTCTCATGTACACAGATTTAAAAGACATTTTAAATTATGCTTTTCTTATTTAGTTAATTTGGACTTTTAGACAAAATATTTGTTTGGGTAATACAAAGTTCCTGTTTCTACATATATGGTGTGTTTCCTTTTGGTGATAACAAGATTTTGATTCTAACAGTAATCATTCTGTGCTGAAACAGCTTTTACCTATCTTTAATCTAATCTGTCTACCTGCTTCCTTTGGCTCCCATCCACCTCTCCTAGTTCCTCTTGTAATCTCAGGTTACTTTTTATCTTAAGCTTTGGTACACTGTTGGCTTCCTGTACTTGCTCAGCAAGTCCTACCATATCCTCTCCTACTCCTAACACCTTCCTTACCCTGCTACTGCATTCCTGAGTCTCTCACCATTAAACTTCCATTTACATTTCTCTTCCTCCTTCTCATTTCTAGTTTTGCTCTATTCAGTTCCTAGCTTCCCCTTGTTTTTCAAAAATAGTAACAAAACACAAGGAGAACCAGATGAAGATAAGTAGGAGAGGTCTGGAAACTTGTGATTTCCATAAAGAGCAGATGCTTCTGAAAGCCAGAAAAAGGGTCAAGGGCTGCATCCATCCTCACCACATTCATCAAGGGGATGCAAAGAGAAGGGGGGGTCTCCTGCCCCTTTAGAGAGGCCATAGCTAAGCATGGAGGTTCAAGAGCTTAGGAAAAACAAAGATATACTTGTTTGCTCAGGTGAGAAAAATAAAGGACTTAGGTACAAGGAATTAATCAATTCTGTCTCATTTTTTTTTAAATATTAAAATTATCTATCTATCTTTAAAACCAGGTTTTCTCACAGTATCTGCTCTTTCTATTTGAACTATAATTAATCTATGCCCCTTTCTCCCACCTAAGCCAGATGTTACCACTGACCTCATGCTGCAGTCCCAAGCCTGTGACATCCAAAGGGCTAGGTTTGAGAGAGTAGCATTTTTCTTTTTTTCAGCTTTAAAGAAAAACGAATATTGCAGAGAAAGAAAATATGTATGTATACATATATATATATCAGGAGAAAAATTTGTTCAATGACAAAGATGTAGAATCAAGGATTTGGAACCTTCAAAGCAATTTTGCTCAGCCTTCAAGAACAGAGAAAGCTGTCTTTACTTGAAGAGTGAAACTGATTTTTACTGGCCATTGCAGTAAAACACCAGGATGCAGCCTTGCAGATCTGCACCCAGACTTCTTCTGCTTTCTGTTTGGAAGAGGTTTGCCGAGCCATAACAGCTCTACATAACTCTCCCTTTCTTCCTAGTTCCTGTAGGACCCTCCAAGGGGCTTGAGATTCAGTGCCTATTGGTGCACTTCAGGTATTAGTGCATCCATCCTCAGGAGGAAAAAAAAACAAACTAGACAATGCACTTAGCAGCTAATGCAGTTGAGAGCACACTTTCAGATAAGGTTGTTCTGCAGTTGAAAACTCTTCTTTGAAAAGTAACCCTGAGAGCCAGGAGAAAATGAAGTTTTTGAAAATGTGAGTCTAGAAGTCATGACAAATAAGACTAGGACACATGGACTGTAGGCCCTCATCACAGGTCCCACAAGACTGTTGGACATTTGACATAGTTAGTACTTTGTTAGAGGATTTCAGCAATACCGTAAGGTCTAGAACTGCCTTAGACACTTCTCAGAGTTGTTTCTTAAACCAGTGGGAATGGCCATGCCCCTGCTATCTTCCCTGTACCAGGTATGTCAGCCAAACTGAATACATCATGGAATTATCATCACTTCCCTTCATATTCCCTCCTTTTATACAGCACCTACTTCTTTGATGATGTGAGTCCTCTGACATGCCAGACTATTTTGCTGTTATTTGTTAGGAGACAATAAGAAATATTAACTTTTAGAGTTTTAAAGTACTGTTGTTTTGTTTGGGTTTTTTTAAACAGAAGCAACGGTCTCAGCATTATTTAATTAATTTAGTTTGGTTTTATGATCAACACATACTCTGGAATATATCTAGATTTACTGACATAGTAATTGTTTTCATTCATGTCATGATAAAATGGCTTCAATAAAAATAATTAGGTAATTGCAGTACTTACATGCACAACGTTAACATTTATATATACACATTCAGATGCCATGTTCTCTACAGTGAAACAAGAAACCCTGGGATCTCATAACATGGCATCAAGGGGCAGCCATAGCTCAGAACAAAATAACTGGAGAGAAGCAGGTTTAAAGCACTGAAGCTGCCTACCTAAGGACAACGTTAATGATGATAATGATTTATAGTGTACTGCAGGGACATGTATAATTCTATGCTGACAAAAATGAGAGAAGAAAAATAATAGTTGGCTCAGTTTTAATTTTTCAGATTTAGCTCTTTTCTTCAACCAGTTTAGGAAAACAAAATCCTAATGTACAGGAGAGAAATTCTGAGGCAAGCTACAGAAAGGTGTATAGTAACTTTGGGATCGAAGCAGGGAGCTGCCTTGGGACAAACCCCATTCTGTGTCGGTGGTGTATAGGTACACATAGGAAGGTGGGAATAAAGAGGTATCATCCACACAGGTTCAGAGGCCCAGCTGTGCTTTCCACTGCCCCAGCTCTGGAAAATGGGAAAGCAGCTGTGGGGTGTTCACTGCCTAGTTGGTGACAGCAGTGGGATTCCAGTGCCCACTCCACAGAACATGAAAGAAGCAGAGAGGTGTCTTGGGTTAGTTTCTTCTTGGACTATTCTTAATTAGTTTTGTTATGCTTATGTCGCTGTTTCAGTTGGATGAAACTCAGAAGTGCAACCAGAAGAGGTCCTTACAGTAGTGTTACCTGACACTGTGGGGACAGACAGGTACTTTGGGGATCCTAGTCAGAATGACGATGGTACCAGGGGTCAGGAGCAGTCACAAATAGATGCAAGTCCTCCTTGAAGTTGGCAAAATATAGCTTGTGCTAAAATGCTATGTATGCAAATTCTCTGTAAATGATGACAACATAAGAGGAATTTTTTTTGTAATCCAAAAAATATGATGACTCTAAAGCTTGTTCTAGCATGATACTTAAGCACTCTTCAGAAGTACTGCCTTGGTAATTCCTGCATATATCTCCATCAAACAAACTACTATACTCTGATATAACCTGTCACAACCTTGCTGGACATATTCACAATGCTATTTTCCCCTGAAGAAAAATAATTTTAGATACATGAATGGTAACCATAGAAATATCAGATCATCCAAGGTTTCAGAAGCCAGACTTATCAGATTCCACTTTCCTAAAGCATGTTTTATATAATGGATTTAATAAATATCAATTACATTAAATTGTCCAAGCATTTAATTAAAGTAATTTGCCACAAACCTACTACTACACCTGAACTGTCCCAGACAAGCTTTCAACAACTGCAGGATATAGCTAAGGCCAAAGGATCTTCCTTGGTATCTGCTTCTTTCTTGAATGCTCTAATAGTGTGTTGGCTGCTCAGATTTAAAGCAGTTACATAGAGGGAAGAGGAAAGGCTTCCAGAGTGAGGCAAAGAGGAAGAAATTCACAGAGGGGAGAGGCTCTGGTCTGAGCAGAAAGCAGACCTCAAGCATACTGCTGGGGAAAAAAAAATACTAGCCCTTAGGAGCCTAGAAGGATTGTATGGTATCTGTTCAACCCAGGAAAATCTGGGAAAGCTGCTAGTGTACAAGCAGGAAGAAACAACTTACAATACACGAACACAAAGGGAAGATTTGATTTTAGGACTTTAATGTGTCTGTACAGCAGCACTGAGACTTCCCAATTTCCACAACTAACATGCTCTAATTAAATAACCTTATTTCTAACAAAATGTGTGTTTAGGGAACAGAATATTCTGCCTTTTGGTATGTTTATTTTGAAGTGAGGTGAGAATAGTTCCAGCAGGAGGCTCTGATTCAATCATAGACTGAGCAGTGTTTTAATATGGTATTTTAAATAGGGGTTTGTTTTGTTTTTCTTAGAAAAAGACAAATGTTTTGGAAAGAAAACAGAGAATGTGAGTTTTGTGAAGTATAGGCAGAAAAATACAATATACAGTTTCTATTTTTATAACCCTCTAAGTACAGATAGAAAAAAAACAAATTCAATTTGGTAAGAGAATTGACCTGATACTAAAACTGATCTAAAGATTTTGGAAAGACAAATAAAAGAAGCATAAAATTAGTGATGCATTTGCTAATGTATCCGCCAATCAATACCACAGTGATATACAACATTTTGTTATTACTTTCTGAAATTCTTCCATTCTTTTAAGCAAGTCAACAAATAAAATGAGGACAGTCAAATACTCAGACGGTGATTTTTTATCTGCCAGGAAAGACGTCCACAGGACACCTGAAAACGTTTATTATCTGCTGAAACAAAATGTGAATTATTTGGGGAATTCCACCACAATTTTTAAACAGTGAATCCTCAGCTACGTCAATTCTCAACCAGCAGCAACAGTGATAATCTTCTCTGAATAAACTTATACACTTCTCCTTCAGGGTATAGTTTCCTATTATACCTAATTCAATCTAACAGCAGGCAGAGGCCGGAGGGGGTGGACCTGCTTTCTCCATGTTTTTCTGCCTCTTCCCTTGTGTTAAATTTAGCCCTTGTACAACTCTCTAGTGACTCCCATCAGCTTGCTGATCTGAGGGAAAACTCACAGGCTTTCATGAGTTAGCTTTCCCTCCAAGCAAGGAAGATTTACCATGACAAGTCAAACTCAGAAGAGGAAGCAAGAAGGGCACATAAAAAGTGATGTGAGCACGAGAGCACTATTTCTCCTTTCAGTGGCAGTTGTTAGACCAAACTAAGCATAATACGAACTCATGTCCTAAGGCTGCATCTGTGTTGCTCTTTCAGTCTGAAGTGGTAGTATGATTCTCAAGTGAATCCATCTAGTAATGGCACTACTGAATGTTGGTTGTTTGCAAAAACAGATATTTGCAAAAAAGATACTGTGCATGCAAAGTAGATTATTTTAGGAGGAAACTTAGTTGAAAACATTGTTCCAGAGGTACACCAGATACCTGCCATCCAAAAGGCTCTTGAAAGATTATGGGGCTCAGAGTTACCCTGCAGTGCTTCTCACAGTGCACTACAATGTGTGAGCTGACCAGATGTTGCATTCTCTTCATGAAGATGAAAGCCCTGGTCTTTAAATACCCTAAACAAACACCAGACTTCAGGATTAGCAAAATAGGCATGTCTCTACTACAGAGATCCTGAGTTCATTTTCACGTGGGAGAAAAGCACTGAGCTTTCCACGCATTTGGATACTCCCACCCTCAGACCCAAGACTAACACATGGGAAAGGTCTCAAGGAGAGTGAACTTTCCATCATTGCTGAACCCCACAGAAGACTCCTGTGAAGAAACATTCAAGGACATATCTATGGTCTGCTCTGTGCCCCACATTGCACTGTGCCAAGACTCCTTACTTCCTCCAAGGAATTGTGCAGAGGAGGGTGGTGGTAACAGAGTCTACCAAGGATTCTCAAAACAGTGAGGTAATCAGTCAGGCCCAGGATTAATCTAGGGTCTTCAGCCATGAACATCAGGGACTGGGGACAGAACTGAAGACAAGCTATAGTGCACGTCCAAGACATCCATCCAGGAGACAACATACCCATAACATGTCTAAGGTCCACTCTAGTGACATGGCCATACATAGGACTAGATATAAGTCTACCTACAACAAACATTCAATGTCCATCCATGAGACAGGACCAGAAACAAATACACCTACGTAATGCCTCTGTGCCTTCAGGACTCTGGCATTTGGTCTCAGTGTAATGCATTTTCTAGATGAAGATTAGTCCACAGGACAGACACAGAAAGTTTTCTAGAAACCTGGGTATTACTAGTGCACCATTCTGAAAGTTTATCTTGCAGTTGGGGGCAAGGATGCCCACACTCTTCATTTATTACCATTGGCCTCTGAATCCTTCACCAATACTGTGTTGACAGCAGACAAAGAACACTATCATAGGTAACTAACATTGCTCTGGATAGGGTAATGAAATGGAAATGACTTTAAAGATACCAGTCTATAGCAGTGTAATGTTAACACATTCATTTCAAGCACTATCTCCCTATACATTTATAGAGTAACATAAGCAAACTGAAAGCAAGTTCTGTGTCACTGTCACTCTCATAGACAGTCTGCAAATGCAATCATCTTGTACAAAGCTCAGGGAGAACAAATACATTGTTATGTGGCTGCAACACTTGGTAAAAATTGACAATGCTATCGATCAGGGAAGCAGTATACATTTTCTCCAGGTAAAGCATTGAAATACATTCAGAAAGGCTTTCCAGGTCTAATTATTTCATATAACATTTAAATAGTTACCATTAAAAAATTCCTGGCCTCTTCATTTGATATAGTAGTTCTCCTTTAGTGTATTCTTTTAAAATGTCTATCAAATCCTCCTATTTACAATCAGTAGCTTCCACTGAAAAGTGATCTTTCCTTATCACCATTTACATTTTATTAGACAGTTATCCTACGTACAAGGGAGCAATGATTGGTGCCTTACTACAGTACAGTAACCATCACTGATATTTCTTTATCATTGCATAAGAATAATCAACACTTAAAGTTCCAAGTGCAAAACACAGATTAAAACGATGAAAAATTCACAAGTGAAATAAGAACCAAAAAGAACAGTTGGTGTTCTTAGCAGAATTTGAAGTTGAGATTTCAGTAATTTCAGGATAATAAACATCAGTTCAAGACTTATGAACAGTTGCAGAGGCCCCAAAAACTACAGAAGTAAAGGGTATATCAGAACCTGTGGACCCAGGAATATTTCCTAACTGCTGAGACTGACTACAAACAGACTACCGGTTACAATGACATGTGAGTCTGCAATATGACATCACACACCTTGGTTTCCACGTGAAAGAAACTTGGCTATATGAACAGTGACAGAGCTACAACCAGACAGACAGAACTCCATGTCTGGACAATTGATGGACAAGTGCAACAAGACATAATGACCCTGCAGGGTAAACACAGCCAGTCACTACAGAAACCTTTCAGTGGCTGACTGCTCTATTTCTCAAATCAGAGCATTGTACCAGCATGGAGCCTGCAGTTAGTCTCAGTGTGTTCAGACTCTGCGGGGTAGAAACTCAATTTTCTCTCTAAATTGCCACATGACCTAGGATTTCAATAACAGAGTATTCTAAAAGTCTATTGTCAAAATACTTGTAATTAAAAACAATGAGTTCCACATGAAAGATATTTTATTATAATCCCTTAAATAAAAAATAAAAAACCCCAATGCATTTATTTAATCAAGAAAACAGTCTAAATGTAATAGGCCGTAAGTGGAGTAAATCATAGTATCTAAAATACCTTAACTTTGAATGTACTGCACTATCTGTAATAATTGAGAATTATTTGTAATGCTTGAGCTATTAGACTATTTTAGTCATTACATTTTCAAAATCTCAGAAAAAAAATGGAAGTCACTGCAGGACTCACAATACCCTTCTAAAGAAACACCTGATATTTTTTTTTTTATTAATTAAAGACATGATTTTGATTCTAGGAAACAGAAGAAAAAAAAAAAAAGGCAGCTATTTATGTAAACTATATTTCCTGTAGTAATTATTCTATAGTTTATGAATTTAGCTGGTATATGAAAAAAAATCATATGCTGCAACATTGAAACAGAATTAATTTAAGCAGTAAGGCTTTTCTTATAGTAGTACTCTGAAATCCCTATGGTTGCTATAACTTCTAATCAGGTAGTGAGTTTAATCTTGATTTTCCATGGATTTCTTTTTTAAACATCAGCACTATTTAAAAAAACCAATGCAGCTGAAACTGGTATTTGAAGGCATTTTGAATTGAGTTCAAAAAGTAAGCAATGCCATTTTATATGATATATTAGCCATAAAAGCCTGTTTGTCCTCACATATCTGAATATTTTTTTCTTGATGTTATTAGTTTTGCCCCCTGATGCTACCAAAAGGCCATCAAGAGGACAGTGGAAGAGATAAGAAAAGTCACACTGACTGTGTGTAGCATCCTGTCAAATAAGTACAAAAACTTTATGCCACATTCATTACTTCTTCCCTCCCTCCCCATTTCTTCCATTGTAAGCTTTCTGCTCAAAGAGAATAGGCCAAGTAGTTGATGGTGAATCTTTCCCATCAGGCTTCATGCTATCATATTGCATACCCATTGACCTAAAAGATCCTAGTTTTAGAAAGTGTCCAACTTAAAAATAAAGGAGGTATCACAGTGTGACAGTCTTGGCAGAGCACTGATGCCACAGAAGAGAATGGATGCCTTGGCAGAACTGAATGCTTCATTCAGTCCCTGAAATCTTCCTTTCCTCCATGCAAAGAAAGCTTTGCTTTTTTTTTTGCCTTTTTTTTTTCTTTAACTCCCCCTGCATGTGGGGCCATCTAATGAAAACTGAAAGCCAGAAATCAGCTTGTTTCCATGGGGAACAACAGCATCTAAACCCCATCCTGAAGAATCATGACAGTTCAACAGAGAAGTAAAACTTTAATATTTGTCCTCCGTACAAATTGTGTTATGAAAAGCAATTACGATTTCACCTTTCCGATATAAAAATGGTCCAATAGAAAAATGACCTTGGATTTCTGCCTTGAGTTCAAAATCTTATTCCTACATATTTTCAAGGGGCTGAAGTTCCACAAAAGAGAACTTGTAATCTAATACAGATCGTTTAAATTTAACTGTGATTGTATTGGCCTTTTCAAAGCCTCTATGTTCTCTTGCTATTCCATCTTATGAGAAGGACCAATGTCAAAAGAGTGATGTAAAGTGGGGCTTTCTCGAGATTAACCTCTAACCATGGCATAGTAAGTCAAAGTAGATATTGCCAAGCTTGTGAAAATCATTGCAGGAGCAAATCTACAGAATGTGCTTTCAACCACACATTTAGTATCTTTAGTTTTACATCCATAGTTCTTTTCCATAATGATGATGCAACAGCTCCACTAGCAATTTTAATAGGCAAAATCAAAGATTATTTTCCACGTTCTTTAGCCAAGCAATAACTTTGAAATTAATGAGAGGTCACTGAATGAAAGACCAGTGGCAGGATTTGTATCTTCTATTAACAGACCTCCTGCTTGCTTACAAGTCACGTTGCAGAGTATTCCTCTTGGAGATTTGGCGCAGTAAAATTACACATCAGTCACAATGGATTTAATGATTTAATTTTTTGAATAGATTACTTGCAAACTTTGGCAACAGTGGTGCAATACCTTCAAACGGAGCAATTCAAAGGAGCCTGAGGGAGGAAGGCAAACACATTTCATTGAAATCGATAAAATTTCAGCTGCAATAAGTGCATGTGTTTTCATATAATATTCTATTTATACCTATTATCAAGAAACATAGCAGGTAATATTTCTGACAGACTTTTATGGAAGTACTTCATTCACTCAGACTGCAAACATCTATGAAAGCATTATCATCTTTTCCAAACTTTACTACAACTATTTTTGCAGTCCCAAGTTCTGACCTGGGAACCATTATTGAATGGAATATATTAGTAGAACACATAGGAGATTATGTAAATATTTTTCATCATCATGAAGTGTTGATAAAGTTTAAGGACATAAAGTGATTGATTATCCCTGCACAAGCAAAGAATGATATTTCTCCAAAAGCTAAAAGAGAAAATCAGAAGGGGATTCTGATTTAACTGAAGTCAGTAGGTTGGAAAGTCCTGTATCTTTTCCTAGGTCAGCTGAGAACCAGAGATGATCAACAGAGAAACCTTATCTCTGTCTTTTAAGGCACATCTTATGTTTCAGACAGGGTTAATTGGTAAGGAATTACAGTTGTTAAGACTTCAGGGCCCTTGAGTCTTGAAACTCATAAATATGACATCACTCCAGTAAAATCACTTATTTAAATAATCATTGTCATTCCAGGTTGACGAAACCATTGAATCATATGGAATAGATCACATCTCATCAAAAGACCTACACCTTTCTAGGATGGAAAGAAAAGGAGGGAGAGAAGGAACAGCTATAAATATGACAAGAAGCTAAATCAAAAATGAAATTTAAAAAAAAAAAGAAAGTAGTAGAAAACATGAGATTGCAAGAAGGCCAGAAAATAAATACATCAAGTCACATTTTATACCCCCAAAAAACTGCATAGCAGATTAGTTGTAATTTCTCCTTGTCTACACCATCAGCTATATTGAATAAGAAACAAAATGGCAGCTCAAATCTGAAGTACACATTTGTTTGCTGGGGTTTTGTAATGCAAGAATATCCCAACAGGACCAGCTCATGCAGCACTGGTGCAGGAAGGTCCTGCTCGACCATAGGTCATTTCAATTACATGTCTTGGTGTAACCCTTCCTATCCAACTACCAATCTTCTCAGTGTTGGACTTCAACCCACATCACACACTAAATAGGAAATGCTTCTCCTAGTTTCTTTGACGAAAGTTACTTTCTGTTACATTTCACAAGCTAAATTCAAGCAACTTGAACTCTGAACAGCAAAACAGTAACAATAGTAGATTAATTTATTCCTGTGTACAATTTTTTAATAGAAAACCAAACTAAACCTTTAAAATCCTATCTTAATAATTGGATGAGATTAAAACTATTTAGCATTATTACTGCTTAGCATCACTTAATATAGCTTTAAGTTATAAAAGGATAAAGTGAAGAAAAAAAAAAAAAAAAAGAGTTGATCCAAAAGTTCATACCCTGGGCTGGTTACACTCTTAATGATGTGCTATTGTTAAAATACTCATGTCAATGTAGTACTTTTTTTCACTAAGGACAGCATTAATGCAGAAAGCTGCACATTAACCATAATATCTTTCTAAATGCCTAGCCACAATTATATCTCTTTGCTCTGTATATCCTGCATTATTTTAAACAAAATAAAAGTCATCCATAAACTACATTTTCAGCAAATGCTTTAAATAACAAAAACCGTACAAAGGTTATATTATGCTTGGTAACAGGGCTTTCTTTAACTTTTATTTGTCAAGGAATAAACATCATGCTTATTTAAACATCGTTGATGTCAGGAGGTTCATGTCACAAATTCTTTTAATAACATGAACGGGGCTTTTTATTGAAACTACATCAATATCCCTTGTTGTTGGGGGTCTTTTTTTTTTTTTTAAGATTAATATAATCTGTCATCTAATTACATAGCAAAGGAATAAAGTAACATATTATCAGTGCTTCACTGAAGAAACCAAGATTGATCTTGAAACGGTTGTGTTCCTGCACCACTAAAATAAATACATTTAGAGGCATCAAAGATCGATTTGATTATTTATTTATTTATTTTCTCTGCAATAGGATCAGCAAAGACAAAAGCTAAGTGATTTACGTGGAAACCTATGCAAAAATTAAAGCACACAGCATTAAATAGATTTGGGGTAAATTCTTCATTTCATAAGTGCTAAGTCTAAGATTTTATTAGATTTTATTAATAAAGTTGGCTGTAGCAACATTTATATGGATTATAAAACAGTTCAGAATCAGAACAAAATTGAACTGTAGTACGATTAGATTATTATAGTGGTAAAGAGAGTAACATATAACCTTTTGTTATTTCTGTAACTTCTGATTAGAGCTGAAAATAAAGACTGAAGGAAAGTGAAGGCTTGAAAAGCCTTTAACTTCAAATGTAGATGCTATTGACTTCTTAATAACAACACTAATTGAAAACACTAGAGGAAGGGAAGTCGAAAGGAAAGGAGAGGACAAGAGGTGGATGAGAGAATAATACCTGGTATTAAAAGTAGTTCTCTTTTGACATCTAATTTTTTTTTTTTTTTTTTTTTTTTTAATGAAGAAAAAAAAAGAAAAGAAAATCTGGGAAATGTAAATGCTGCTATAGGTGTTGTTTCAGACCGAGATCTATAATTTACTGATTTTACTCTTTTCAGGAGCAGATTTATAAATACCATTACATGTGGATAAGATCATTGCTTCCACGGGACTAACATGGACTGGACAGAGAAAATTAGAAAGCTGTTTGCAAATGCTTTTCATATGTGAAGTCATTTATGCCCCAATATTTACCTCTCTCTAGGAAGGAAAATGCAGTATATTGTGATGTCATAAATTTAGCAGACTAGGATAGAAAGTGCAAGTGATGACTACTTTGAATTATTAATAGAGCCTTCTGTTCTCATCAGCAACTTGCAATGATTACTTCCTCTACATTTATCAATTTATATACACCACATTTCATTGAAAAATTATTTGGCTATGAACATCAAAAGATCTGCCAGAGCGTTCTGTTAATCAGCTAGAAGGGGAAAACTGGATAGCTGTACGACAAAGCACTGATTATAATTGGATCAGTCATATGAACGTAATAAAGACAATTCTCCTAATGTTCTATATATATTAGTTTAGAGCTTTGACTAAAAGTAACTCAATACAGACTGATGTTTCCAGCTCAATGTTGTTGAATTTTATTTTATTTTTTTTTTAAATGTTATTGTATTAGGTTGAAGTAGTTGAAATGGTTTTAGATTAAAATACTACTTACAAACTGGTTTTTAGAATATGCAAATTTCATAATGAATAATATAAAAGTAAAAGGGTGTAATTAGTTGCATTATCCTATCCCAGCTTTTATATATATATATATATATATGCTTCAGCTTATGGAAGGGAAGGTATTCCAACACAGGCAACTACTTGCCTTTTGAAAGCAAGATCACCTGTGCACCAGGAGTTAAATCCCAGATGCAAAACTAACTTATTTTGAAGTCTGTGTGTATTATTCAGTAAACCCATAAATCTGAACCAAAACTTACACTGGAAGACTGGGGAAAAAAGGTAGTAACAAAACGGGGAAAATAAGAAAACTACAACTTTGGTTTGACTGTTGCAGCTGCATTCTCTAAATGGAGCTCAGCACTGTAAAAAGAAGACTGCAACCTTCAGATAGCCTAAATGAGGGGGAAACTCCCATCTGTTATCCTTCCCTCACAGCCTTACAGCTTCCTTGCTTTCAGCCAGCAAAGGTGTCTTGCCAACACAGCTGTCTTTGACTCCATTCTTGCAGGGCCTGACCTAAATCAGGGTTGCTTCTACCAGGTTTTAATTGGACACCTCATCGGAAAAATTACTACCACTGTGAGATCAGTCATTCTCCATCCCTGGGGTCTCCAAAGTGGGGTGCACATACGTCATGCATTGCACAAGACAAGTCACTGGAGTGCAGTAAGAAGTATTTCTGTACAATTAATACATAAATGACAACAAAAAGTAGTGCTTCTTTCATCTTTATCCTATCCTTTTTTAATTTCTGGGCTTATGTCCTATAAGGTTCATAATAGTAGGGTAGTAGGTGTATATAATCTATGAATAAATAAATATCCAAATATATTTCAGGTGTATGCTCAAAAATGTTTTACTGATAGACATTCATGGTCAAAATAGTTTGCAAAGCATTGCTCTGAACCATCAGGGAGGCTGGTGCAGAAACACTGGCCAGAATGCACAGAACCTGCTACCAAGATAGTACTCATGAAACTCATGTCTGACTAGGGGGGTGGGGTGGGGGACTTAGTTCAGCTAGAATAAGGTTTATTTTCACCAGAAGCTGGGAAGGGCAGCAATCAGTATAGACAACTGAACCAGCCAATGGGATATTCAATACCATACTGACACCATGCCCGGTATATAAGTGGGGCTGGGGTGGTGCTGGTAGCTGTCTGGGAGAATCACACATAATTTGATTTTTTTATCAAGACACAGGCAAGACACAGAATCCACTTTCAATGTGACAGCAGAAATTACTGCTGCTGAGAGGAATGTATTTTTGAAAGCTATGACTAATGAGAAGTCTGTAACTTCTACCAAACCATTTTTATTTAAAATCTCCAGTTTCTTAAAATATTGAATTGGAAAACAACTATGCATTTATTAATACTAAGAACTCATACAAAGCCAGCTTAATGCCAAAATAACTTAGTCTAAGGACTCATAAACTAGCCTGGATGAGGTTCTGGCAGGCATCACTAATACCTGTTCCCAATACCTGCACTTGGCGAAAGTTGATCAGATTGCCAAAGCAAGGAGGAATTGCTGAGAGACGGAGGTAAATGCTTAATTATTTTTTTATTTTATTTTATTTTTTAAATTGCAGTGTTTAATGACTTAGGTGGAATATAAACTTAGTCGACGGTGATGAATGAAGATATTAAAGAGATGATGCTCAAGATGGAAGTCAAGATCACCTACACAAGCTCAGATGGTGAGAAGTAGTAGGTAGGGGTGGAGAAGGAAGAGAAATTATTATGCCTGACTGCAATATTTCTTTCAAACTCAGAACAAAATTGATTCTATTTCTTCAAGAACAGCAACAAGATGGGCTTTGTCTTCATCTGTGGAAAAAAAAAGATCAGTTTGTCTGGAGTTCTGGGAAGCCTTCAGCTGGCTTCATTTTGACTTACTCCTTGTAAAAATGCATTGTTACACAACTTCTGTTTCATGACTATTTCATTTCTAAACTGCTCTAGGGGTAAATCATGTCTGTGTGGAGGGACACTGTTGTCTACAGGACCACCAGTAAAGTTTCATAACTCACACAATGTGCATCAATAAAAGAACAAGCTATCTGCTTATAATAGCTGAAGGCAAACCAATGGAATTGTATTGACTTCTGCTGCCTAATTCTGTTGGTGTAAAGATTTGTTTAGAATCACAGAATCTTAGAATCCCTGTCAGGAATTCTCTGCTTCTCATTTCTTCATATTGCCTTCCAGATATGCAGAGAACCTAATAACCAGTTCAGGAACTGACATATGGATGTGATGACTACTCAGGACAGCAAATGAAGCCAGTAATGTCTCTTCAGCAATTAGTCCCATATTTTGCAGATTGAGTAGTCAGGATCAATGGGTATTTTCAGCTTTCATCTTTCGTCCTCCAGCTGTAAGCAGGGCATAGTATGGTTCCTGGACTCCTCTGCCTGATCCTCCTGTCCCACTCTTCTCTAGACGCTGCACCTCTTTCATTTTCCTCAACTTGTTCCATCCCTTTTAATTTCTCAGACCCTCTGATTCTGGTGTGTAACCATTAAATATGTATCTTCATTTTATAGACTGAATCTGTGTTCTTCCAGATGCCTTAGCCATGCTTTGAACAAAGGTTTCTTCTCCTTGACTTTACCCCCCAGACACACACATGTAACTGTAATGCTAAATGCACCTAGAGGTCCACTTCTTGACCTCTTGCCACTGGACTCAGAAGGGCTCCTCCTTACCCTGACAACATGTCGGGAAGGATGGAGTAACACCGAAGAGACTTCCCTCACCGCTCCAATCTTCTGCCCTGTTGTACATCATAATAGGTAGATGGTAGCAAGCATTGTAGGAACACGGGGATTTCTCTCTGTAACTCTGTGCAAAGGCACATTTAATTCCTCTGTTAATAGCAAGGCCTTTTGGTGCAAATCTATGACAACAATAAATATGATAATTAGTTGAAATTCTCTTCAGTGTCTGCATCTTGAGAATGAAATATTCAACCTGGAAGGTGCAGCTTGGCAAAATAAGGAACAACTGAATTTTTGGTTTAATGCAAACAACATTAAAAAAGGAAAAAAGGAGCTCCCGAAAAGGAGCCAGACACTGCCTGCTGATGGGAAGTAGAGAATAAATCTTGTTTTCTTTTGCTTCTGGATGCACAGCCTTGCTTTACTTTTCATTAAACTGCCTTTGTCTTCACCTATGAGATTCATCTTACTTTCTTCCTCCTAGTCCAG
>JANIJG010023466.1:0-11882 GCA_024611175.1 Megaceryle torquata
GCTCCAACCCAGATGGAGGGCCTTGCATTTTGCCTTGTTGAACTTCATGAGGTTGGCATGGGCCCACCTCTCCAGCCTGTTGAGGTCCCTCTGGATGTCATCCCTTCCCTTCAGCGTGTCAGCCACCCCACACAGCTTGGTGTTGCCATCATACTTGCTGAGGATGCACTCAATGTCACTCTCCATGTCACTGACGAAGATGTTAAACAAGACTGGTCCCAGTACTGATCCTTGAGGGACTCCAGTTGTCACTGGTTTCCACTTGGATAGGGACCCACTGACAACCACTCTTTGGGAGCAGCCATCAAGCCAGTTTTTTATGCACTGTATTGTCCATCCATCAAATCCATATTTCACCAGCTTGGAGACCAGCTTGGTATCCTGGGGTGCATTAAGAAGAGTGTGACTAGCAGGTCGAGGGAGGTTCTTCTTTCCCTTTTCTCTACCCTAGTGAGGCCACATCTGGAGCGTTGTGTCAATTCTGGGCTCCCCAGTTCAAGAGAGCTACTTGAGTCCAGCAGAGGGATACAAGGATGATTAGGGTACTGGAACATCTATCTAATGAGGAAAGGCTGAGAGACCTGAGGCTGTTTATCTCAGAGAACAGAAGACTGAGAAGGGATCTTATCAATGTTTATAAATATCTGAAGGGTGGGTGTCAAGAGGATGGGGTCAGTCTCTTTTCAGTGGTGCCCAGTGATAGCACAAGGGGCAACAGGCAGAAACTGGAGGGTGACAAAGCACTGTAACAGGCTGCCCAGGGAGGTTGTGGAGTCTCCTTCACTGGAGACTTTCAAAACCCGCCTGAATGCAATCCTGTGCAACCTGCTCTAGGTGATCCTGCTATGGCAGGGGGTTTGGTCTAGATGATCTTCAGAGGTACCTTCCAATCTCTACCATTCTGTTGTTCAGTGATTTCTCCTCCGTACATTAATCTTTGCAACAAATTTATGATTCTGTGTCATGCCTTCCTGTCTATTCAGAGACTAAGAATCCTATCTCCTCTCTTCAGAGAGTTTTGAGTCTGTGCTTCACAATTTCAAAGGACAGTGTGCTAAACACATACAACAAGGTATTCTGGATGATGTGTCATATTCATTCCTGTTGATATTGTCTGTTTTGAATTAATTATTGCTTCATCACAATCTGGAATTGTAATCTCCTATCTTCCAACTACTGTCTTAATTGTCAGGCTATGATTCTCTATCCTACTCTTACTTGAATTGAAGTGCTTTAGGGAATATAACATAGCTCCATCAGAAGAGGCTGATGGAGAGTCCATTCTGACTGTTAAGATAGTCTTGTGGAAATGTTGCCTACTGTCCAGGGAAAAATGAATTTGATATATTACTGTTGGTAATAAATGATATATCACTGTTTTCAGCCAGGAAAGCAAACAAATAACTAGAAGAGTGAAATTAAATTTGTTTATGATTAGTATTGTTTTGACTATTTTTGGATGTAGCAGCTACACCCTCCAAATCTATTACTAAAATAATTTTGAAAAATATTAGATCTTTTTCTCTAGTTTTTTTTTATTTCTATATTTTTCTGTTTTCCACTGCAGTCTCTCTTCTATGCTGCCAGAAGATTTCTCTTGATAATATATTTTGCTGTTAAATATACATTTTTATTCTTTCTTAAGGGTGAATTATGATATCTGTCAGAGGTGTCAGCTGTATAAGAATAGTCATTGACTCCTTCTTTAGTGCTTCTGCAAACTACCTAAAACAATTCTCACTGAGATCAGAATCTGAAGTGTGAAATGCCACCTCTTATGATTCATATTCTTTTCTAACCTTGTATTTTATGTATATAGTAATGCAAGGAAACGTATGCATATGATACTAATAAAAGAGAATCATGAATAGATCTCTACTGTAGCACCTCTTAATCATAAAAAGCCCTCTTGAACTTCATTCATGGAACATAAACCATTTTAGGAGCCTGATATCTTATTCCATTCTGTGTTGTTGTGAAATAAATGCTGAAATTCTTCAGGTGAAGTAACATTCTAACAGAAAGTGAAAACTCTTGGACATTTCTTGTGATGACCACTAATAGGTAAGCCTTAGAAGGTAGTCAGAAAGACTTCACCTTTTAGACAAAAGCTTTTCAATGCTACGGATTTAATTATGTCTCTGAAAACTGTTAAATGAAATAAATTAAAAGACTTGTCATCTACCAGTATGCACAGAATTCAATATGCCAAACACAAGACAAACTGCGTTTGACATTAGAAAAAATTGAGTGTGACAGCTGCAGCAGTTACATCTTGTAGAAGGATATGTGCGCTTGCAAAGGCTTTCCATCAGGTCCTGGCTGGGAGCTGGCATTTTCAAAGGTCATGAAGCTCCTTAGCACCATTCAATTACTGCACAAAGGGTACCACTGACAGTTTTAACACTGTGGTTAAATTAGCTGAGCACTACCTGAGTCTATCAAACTTTCGACAGCAATGGTTGGATGTATATGGTTTGATACTGTGTATCACAACAAAAATTCAAGTATCGTATCCATGTTACCCTGCTCCCGCCTCTTTATTTTTGAAAAACAGAGGAAATTTCAGAGAACCATTTAGCTGTCTTGTAGCTTGTGAAGGTATAGAATAGACTCCCTCAGCCTGACAATTTTTATTATCACTTTGCACAAATATAGATACTGAATGAGATATAAGGCAAAATCTTTTATTTTAGCTGCTTTTGGTTTTGTTCTTTATTTTAGCTGTTTTCTTCTGAATGAGTAATCTAAATCAACAATGTACTTATCAATCTGTATTGACATAGTCATACTGCTTAAAAAACAAAAGGACCAACATTGTTCTATGGTTTACAAATGCACCTAGTTTGTTGTGGCTTGTCCTGTAAACAGTTTAGATGATAGAATCATAGAATCACTTAGGTTGAAAAAGACCTTTAAAATCATCAAGTCCAACCATTATAGTAGCACTGTCAAGTCCAGGATTAAGGCATCTCCCTAAGCATCACATCTGCATGATCATTCAGATAAAATACTTAGTTTCTTGCTAAGTGTCTTGTAATTATCCTCTGGAGTTCTTCACATCCAGAAATAGAGTATTCAGAGTTTAAAATGTAGTATCTTTAGGGAGTCAGCTTGAATATGGCCTTGGACACCAACCAAACAAATGATGAACAAACAGTAAGAAGAATATTTTTAAGGAAAAAGCAAGACTGAGGGAAACAGCCGTGTGTCATGCTGGTCCAAGAGTGAGACAGGCAAGTACAATTTTAGTAGAGATATTAGTACATCAGGATTTGGCCAAGAAAAAAAAAATGTCTAGCTCTTGGAATTTATGTTGTTCTGATAAACCTTTCTGAAATGCATTCTGTTCTGAAAGACAGACAATATTACAGTGACAGGCTACACCACAGTAGCAGAGTATGAACAGGAAATGCAGGAGATTGAAGGAAATAAACCATTTAAAAACAATGCTAAGGCAGTGTGCCAGGAAAAGCTGACTGTTACTGTGCTCAAATAGTAAAATTTGCTAGCATTCTCCACCTTTCCTTCTGCAGACTGGAACTGCAAGATCAGAGGAATTGGATTTTTTAACAATAATGTTGCTGATAAGATCAATTGGCAGTCAATCACAGCACACTTAGGTTCTTACATACAAGTAGTCAAAATATAACATAAACTCATGTTCCATATGTTGTAAAAGTGACCTCAAATCCTAATGTCCATATAGAACTCTGGGCTATTTGCTCTTTCCAAAGAAAGTCTGATAGATAATTCTCCTTTTAGGAGAATTTTGGAAGTTCTGAGTTTATACAGATATGTCCATTCTCGGCTGGATTAGACATGATTTATTTTGAATACCAGGAAGAATCATAATTCTTAATTGTTGTAAAGCAAGCAAACATATCTTAAGAATTTTGGATGTCCTCTGCACAGCACTGGAATTTCTATTGTCTGTGCAGGAAGGATGAAATATATGTTATCTGAAAAGCGGGAAAGTACACTATATATTCTGTACATGCTCAGGACTGTTATGAAAATATGCTCAGTAGTTTTCCTAGATATTTGGAAAAATGCCCAGTTACAGCAAAAAATACAGAAGAAAACCCCCTGAGGCCCATAAGACTATCTTAAGGGATATGGAGCATAGTGATATACAAGAAATCTCATTATATGAGTCAACTAGCAATAGTAACTGGTCAAGGAGTCTTGAAGGACTTTTCAAGTGGTAGGGGACTGGGGCTGGTTGCTTAAAACCCACATTACTGGAAGTACATAAAGTATAAAGGATCTGATATTGTGTTTCAAAGACTTGCTTAGTTTCCAAGGGTTTTTCTTTTCTAAAAAACCACCCTGGTTTATTGGAGAATGTCTCTTTTTGTAGGAAACAAAAAAAGAACCCCAAACCAACAGAACACTATTATCAGATTTCAGACTTATTTTGTGAATTTTACCATAAAACTCGTCACCATTTCATTGATAAATAGGCATTAGCGTTCAAGATATCCACTCTCAGCTCAGCATATATCCTCAGAGAATCAGCTGTCCATAAAGATATTGATAACAGTTAAGAAAGCAACTATAACCTTGAAATCTGATGAGAATTGTTTGGTCTAAACAATATCAAACTTGAAAAGGTACATAGTATTAAATGCTTCCATCTGTTATGAATAAGTATGAACCAAGTCTTAGTTAATTAAAGTGACAGATTCTTTAGGTTTTGGTGATTCTTTTTTCCATAATTTGAAAGTGTTATTTTGAAGACTTATGCAGTGTCAAAATAGTGGGTGTGTCAGATGTTTTTCTCATAATGAAATAACCAGAAAAAAAGAATGCTGATAAAGCAAACAGGCATGGCTAAGAGTGTGCCTATTAGTAAAGACACATTCTTTGAAATTTGTTAATAATGAAAATTTTTAAGGATTAAGTATGAAGGTAGTGATGCTGAGAAAATTTCATATTTTTCTGAAGTGCTGAAGTGGTACCCCTGCAGCCTTGGTCCCAGGAAGCAGAGAATTAGTGCAAGTTGTTCCAGCTACAAGCCCCTGCCATATGTGGTGGTTGGGAAAGAAATATTCAAGTGCTTCACAGTTGGGTGCCTTCTCCACTGGGATAATATCTTGGAGTTGCATTTGATTTTTAAATCTTTAAAAGAAAATAATTAAGTATTACTTAACTTGTTACTACTGTTAATACTTTTTCTCCTTGTCTTCAAATGGGCAATATAAAGAAAAGAATGGCAAAACTGCAGCATTTTTTTTTCCCCAGCACTCTGGTAAAATATGCAGTCAGTAATGGGAAAAAAAAAGTCCCAAAGTGACTGACATCAAGCGTAGTGTTCAATCAGTGCCATACTATACATATTGTGCTAACATAGCTCATAACTACTTTCTCACCAAATGTTATACCAGAAAAGTGAAGGTATTTAACTCAATTATTTAAATTTCCACATTCATTATTGAACAGCTATGTTTGCTAGGAAACACAAAACTTTTTAATAAAAGGTTTTACAGAATTAACATTCAAAATGATGATGAATAGAAAGGAACAAGAGCCCTGAACCTTAAAAACATCTGACAGTACTGGGACATTCAATTTTGTTCACTAGAAACACAGAACAAAAAGGAACAACACAGGTGGGATGAGCTTTTCCCTGCTCTACCCATTATTTTCCTCAAAAATAACAAGAAAAACCCAAAACATTATGTCTTAAGTCAGTACTTAATTTTTGCTGTAGACTGTTGCATATCCATTTTGTCTGGAATCCCTCCTCAGCTGAGTATCCTATTTTCATTGTATGTTCTTGTGAAATCATGGTTAGAAACTTGTAAAGACAAAATGATCTAATGCTTGTTTGTGTGAGTTTAGATCTGATACAGCATTGGTTTGTGCTACTGCACATTAAAACATACTGTGTTCACAGCCGTGTAGATTGAACTGTATGAGAAATTTGACACTGCAGCATGAGAGGGCAGTAAGAGAGTGAAACTGAGCCAAAGAAACAGATAAAATGTTGAGAATAACATGTTAAGCAATGTTGTTTGGTGTGCTATAAGCTAGCAAAGAAAAAATCAAGCGAGCTTGGACACAAAGCAGAAGCAAATTGAAACAATTTCACTTTGACAGTTTCTGAACAGCTGCAAAACCGCTCTCAGTTCTGGTGCCTCTAACTGGGACTGTGGGATGGATATTAGTTTTCCATGAGTTTGTGAGCTGAAGGGAAGAATCTGGGCAGGAAGGGAGAGCGTCTATTAAAATGGATATATAAATGAATTAGCTCCATACTTGAAAATGGGTTTTATTTAATATGTGCATTTTATTACAGGCAATTTCAATAGAAGGAAAGACAACAGAAATGAAATCTAGACTTTGTTTGCACTAGACCAATTTCTGCCTTTTGTCTATTAGTCTAGCAGTTTGTTCCACTCAGCTTGAGGAAGACATATTTCAAATCCATTCTGTCTGAATCACACACAGGCTTAAATTAGAATGCTTTAGGATAATTTTGAACATGGTTGTTCTCCCTTTATTTTGTTTCAATTCTATATCTAATCCACTTTAAATCAGGACATGCAATTTAGATATCCAGTTAAGTAAATCCCTTATTCATACAGATTGTAGAGTTTGATCTCTGATGAAAATATTAGAGTATTCCATGAAAAGTGTAACTGCATCTAAGAAAGGGGAATGGTAGTGTCCCATACACCAAACCCCAATTCATAAATATGACATTACTTTGAGAAGGTGCAAGTTGGATTCATACCTTAGATATCTCAAATAATTGGAGATAAACTAGCTTTTTAAATTTTCACAACTGTTTATTTTGGAAAGTTGTTCATTTCCTAAAAAATAATTTGCATTTCTCTCACCTAGACTGTACCTCCAACTAGTTCTGAAAGAGAGGTGCCGCTTTGTGGTTCAGTCTTAGGACTTGTACTACAGGATACTGGTGAAATTGCTGACTTCTGACTGAATCTAAGTCTTTTGTTTGAGCCTCTCCTTTTTAATATATGAGCAGAAACTGCAAAATATCTGCTGTTTTGTCTTTCTTTTCAAAGACAAGATCAGTATAGATTATGGGAAACAAAATGTGATGGAGGGGAGTTTTATGAAGGATGAAATCAGGAGAGACCATAATTTCACTTCCTACAAGGGAACACAAGGTACTTCTAAGTACTACTTCTAAGTAGTATTTCCTAATTTCATTGTTTCATGATATTACTTTTCATAGAAAAGTAAATTTTTTCAAGTAGGAAACCTAGGGAAATCTTAAAAAGAAAACTATAAATCTTCCAGTTAAGTATTATGAAGGTAGATTTAACATACTTAGAGTTTTGAACCTTCATAGTTTCAAGCAATGTAAGTGTCTGAAGAGCTTCCACAGTTTCTTCATTTTCTTGGCATTAATTGCCCTGAAAAGTGAGAGTATCGGCAAAAAAGTTCCCCTTCATTAATTTCTTCTTTAAACTCACAATGTTTTTGAGGATTTGACCCATAAGTATTTATTCAGCATAAGGATTTCAAAATATATATTTTTTTGAGAAGACCGTTCTACATTGAAAGGAGGCTACAAGAAATTAAAAGAAAATCTCATAAAAAATGAGCCAGCATAGGAGAGACAGATAAAGAGACATTAGCCACATTAGAAAAAACACACTCCAACCATGAAAGAAAGCACAAATATAAATTACAAAAAAAATCATAGACATTTATAAACTGATATCTTGAAGATCTATATTTCAGAAAGCAGAAAAATTCTTTAAATACAAAAAAAAAAAAAAATGTAGCCTCATTAACCATATATATAATTATATGCAAAAGTCTGAAATGAAAGCAGGAATGAAAAGGAAAATCAATATCAGGCAAAAACTTTTAGGTATTATTAACACTGATTTTGACTACATGATTGATTTATTTCTTTATTTATTTTCCCATTGAGAATAGGTTTCCATTACTTGGGATGACTTGTACAATGCTTTTTATTTTCTCTGTATTTTTAGCATAATCCATTTCAAGCTAATTAGTTCTCATTAGTCTATAATTGGTTTTGGGTTTTTTTTTCAGTATGCTGCTTCTTTTTTAAGTGTACTGTATTGTCTTTTTTATATTCTTTAAGGGAAAACCTGACACAAGTAGAAGTGGTGTAATTAGATACCTGTGAGCCATAAGCAAGCAAAAAAGAAAAAATAAATAATCCCTTACTCTACAATTTTACCTGTTATTTATGTGTGTGCAATGAAGGGATCAAATTAGTAACTGGATAAAATTAATTCATAGAGTGTATGTTCAATTATCGAAGAAGTATTTAGTATGCACTGAACAAAGCTAAAAAGAAAAAAAAAAAGAAAGAAAAGTAGATTCCCAAGATAAATATAAAAAATAAATACAAAAACTACAATGTACACCTAATAGTAATAATTTTAAAAATAATTAAATTGACTTGTGATTCATCTTAGAAGTTAGTCTGCAACACTTAGAATCTGTACTGAAGGATTCAGTATAAACAAATACAAATTAAATTGAGACTGAAAACACATTTATCCTTATAGCTATTTAGTTTGTCCTGATGAACAGCTACCAACTCAAATTTTCAGGTTTTGTTCATCTTTTTTTTGTTTATTTGTTTGTTTGGTTTTTCTTTTATTTGTTTTTGATGGGGAGATGTAAGGAGGCCCTTAACATTTATAAACTTCTGTTAATTGATAAAATAGTATTTATATGCAAATTAATATTACATGTAAAAATTTATGAACTGTGAAGTCTGACTAATTTTTCTCTTTGTACTTCATATCAGTAAATGCCAATGGAAATTTTTTTAACTGCAGAACGAAGCAGTTTAATCTCCAGAATTAAGGTTCAACTGTATCGAGAGTAAAATGTGACTTTGAATATTCTTTGATGCAGTCTGGCGTGTAAGGGAAAATAATCTGCACAAACTAACCAACTTTTAAAGTTAGGATGAGGAAGACTTATAATTTCCTCTATTGATCAAGAGGAAGGAGAGTGGTGAACTACCAAACTGCATTCTTATTCTTTTATTACTGCTTTATTTGATTGCTTTTTTCAATATAGTACATATTCAAGATTCCTCTCATACAGTTGTCAGTCCACAAAACTGACTGCTAAATTTGGTCTCAGAAGGGTTCCTTAGATGTTTCTTTAATAATGGGGGGTCCTGTGGGTTTTGTTTTCTATGATATTGATTACATAAGCCTTCCTGAACCTTTATATTTCAACATAGATTTTTATGCTTTAGTCTACCTCTTTTTTCTCCACTCAGTTTTGTCACCTATAGTAGACTTCAACATTAGTTTTAAGTCTGTGTAGAGCCCTTATTGCAAATCAATTAGTTAAGTAATAAATATGTTAGTGTTGTCATCTCTGGAAATCTTTTAAGATTAGAACATGTCCACCATTTGCTTTTCATAAAAGTCAATCTCAGTTTTTCAAAAAGGAGATTACAGATACATTGAGTTTTTTGATTTTTTTTTTTTTCCTGAAATACTGTGAGGGCTACTTTCAGTAGCTCTAGTGAAATAAAAGAGCCTAGATTCGTGTTTCCTTCAGGAACAGTCAGCATTCTTGCTATATTTAGGATTTTTTCAGCACAAATTTAATGTTACTATAAAGTTCTTGATTGACAGTTCCAAAGAATTAAGTCCTCTAATGCATTTACTCTAATACTGGAAACAATACCATTAATACTATTGTAAGCTTAGCTGTGTATCTGTCAGTTTACATGTTCAGTAGCTATAGTTTTAGAATAATTTTAATAAGAAGCAGTCAACTGATAAGGGGAGGATATTTTCTCTCCATTCTGCTGATGAAGATCTGTTGACTGGACAGAATGAAACTGCTTCCTTGATTTCACAAGAGAAATCTGTGGAAAACCCAAGAATTTAACTTGTATCTTGATTTGGGATACATTTGGCTTGATGCAGGTGACAAAATCTTCCTGATATCCTAAGGCATTTTTTAGGCAGGCAGTGGTGCATTAACTTACGGAGAAGTAGCCAGCTGCATTGATGCAAAGTGCAGTTCCTGCAACCAAAGGTAAAGGACATCCTCCCAGAGAAAGTGGTAAAAAATAACAGTAAATGTTGATTGAAGTCTTTTAACAATTACTGAGCAAATATTCACCAATATAAGAAAACTCCAACAAAATCCAAAGAATGTGTACCCAGGATTTTAAGAATTTTATAAGAGGATGTTCAGAGCTTCTAGAGGGAGAAGATCAACCACATCTGTGCCCACTGATCAGACTCACAACTACATGGCAATGAAACTCTTTATTTTTGTGGATGAGGTACAGGTGGTGTTTTCAAAGACGAAGTAAAGAAGATAGGCATATATTCCCTTTGACATACCTTTGGAGTGGACTAAATCTTGTAGACCTTTTGAAAAAAACATAGCAAATTACTTCCTTTTTCAGCATCATACGTTTGTATCTGTCCTGTTGTCATCTTTTATGTTAATTGCATAGTTTTAAAACCAGTAGATATTTCATACAAATTAAACTTATCATGATATTTTCTGTATTACAAAGTGAACCAACTTGCTCCCTCAGCACTATTTTGTCTTCCCCTTTTGATCTCCCTGATCTCAACTTTTGCACCAGTGACTGTCATAATTGTCTGTTGTATGATCCTGAACCAGTTGTTAAACTTCAACAAATAAGAAATCCAGAAATTCTAACTTTATGCAAATTATTATTGTGGCATAATTCATCAAATTGTTTGGCAAACATTATTCAGCCAGTCCTTATAATAAGCAACATTCATTGCTTAAGTCCTAATTATTTAAAAAGTATAAGAAGCTGTGTTTCCCATAGCGACATGGGAACAATTAGACAAGTGGCATATAATGAAGCATCTGTTCTGGAGTTTAGGACCTTTTTTAGAATAAGGATCAAAGAAAATATTTTCCAATGATGGGTAAAAGAAGATGTATCTTGCTACTAATCTGGCATGAATGGAAAGGTTAGGCTTTTAATTGGTTCAAGGAACAAATTGGACTAATACAGTAAGAATGAAAGACCAGGTCCTCAGGGTGCTTGTTGCAAAGAGCAATGCAGTCTCTAATTTTTTTTATTAGGAAAGAGTAATCAAAAGATGCTTAAACAAAAATAAACATAGCTGTGAGCAATCTGTTTCCATTCAGTGTACTTATATCTTAAACCTCAATCCACTGAAACTGGTTTCATGTGATAAGTATTTTAGAGTAAACACACAGCAGGTGCTAACCATTGAAGTTTGAAGTTGACTTTTAAGCTTTCTCCCAAAAGGAGCAGAAGATGGGGGTTCTGCTCTCTGTAGATTCATAGGAGGTAAGAAAAAAGCCTAGTACAAGAAATCTGCTTCATTTTCAGGTGTCTTGCATAAAGGCTAACCTTGGATGTGCTATTTTTTTTTCAAGTACTATATTCAAGTTCTGTTTACTTTTCAAGTTCTTAGCTCCCTTTCAAATATCTTCTTCTTTGCTCTGTCCTTTAGGTTGCACCTTTCTAGAACCCCAAAATCAGAGTGAAGATAAGATTATGTGTTTTGTTATGCTGTATGTTACCTGAAATCATTTATGCTAGCCAGGAAGATATATCAGGTTCTCAACCATTTCCAGGGTATCACTGATACCCCTTTCAAAATATAAAAGCATTCTTAATCTTTAAGGCTCAAAGCTTTAGTGTGTGAAAGCACTCATATAAACTAGTTTGAGGAAATACTGCCATTTTTAATAATGTCTTTCCTTTCAGAGGGAAATTTGATTTTTCTGTTAAAGTGGTTTTGGTTGAAAGTCTTTATTTTGTTAGAAAACTCTTAAAGCGTTTGCAAAAATTTGCTATGCGAGGAAGGGATCAGTTATTATACTCTTAAGGTATGTTAATTTTCTGCTACATTGGCTTGTAG
>JANIJG010023468.1:0-22171 GCA_024611175.1 Megaceryle torquata
CCCAACGCGGTGTCTTTAAACAGCGTACCTTGTGTTTTGGGTGGCTTTTTTGTGTTTTGTTTGTTTTCCCCCCCCCCCCCCCCCCCTCCTTTCTCTTAAGAATTCATCCACAGGCATAAAACTCACTGTGGAAACTTTCTAGTCCAACATTTAAGTTTAGCAACATTTTAAGCAAATGAGAACAGGTTGTTATAATGGAAACTGTCAAGCAATTTTAGCTTTTGGCAATTCTCTGAGTCTTCCTAAAATATCTAACCACATGCTATGTTTACAAAGCTCTTCAGAAAGGAAAGCAAGAAATTTTAAGACTTCAGGATACATTTATTAGTTCTGATAAAAAAAGTTTGCAAAAATCTATTCACAACCATGGAATTATTTGAGAATTGCCTAAGCAGTTAATCCTTTTTAGAACGTATGGTCTTTAGGATTTACTTTTGGTAAAAGGCTGCCAGAACTTGAAATACTGCCTTAGATTCAAGAAATTGATTTTCTGCACTTCACCAGTAAGTGCTTGCTCAGTAACTGAATAAATAAGAAGTCACCCAGTTGAAATGAGCTGCTGAGAGAATCAGCTTTTTATTTCTAAAGGAACAGAGGTAGATAAGTCAGCTCTAAAAGCCAGTATTCTTGAACTATGTAGCATCCACAATCCATTCTGAACGAATTAACTTTATTCTCTTGCTTTAAAGTCACTAAAGCTTATCATAGATCATACACACATGCATGTGCTCTGCTTAAAGCGGTGCCAAAGCCACAAAGAAGATCCTTTACCCGATCAGCTACTCTGTAGATGTCCTGCCTTTTGCTGCAGTCACAGATGTAATGGTGTACTCTCACCGCTCCATTTTCTCTGGCCAGTCTACTCGTCTCCTTGAGCCCCTCTTCGTTAATGTCCCAGAGAACCACTGTGGCTCCAAGGCTGGCAAACTTTAAGGATAAGAGTCTTCCAATGCCACCTCCCGCTCCTGTTATCAACACTATTTCACCACTAACATTCTTCTTCCGTCGAGGCACTATCAAGAACACTAGCGACTCCAGCAAGTAATAAACAGTAAGTCCTATGACTTTCAATGTTTCCAGGAAGAAGTTCATCTTGAGGCTGTTTCTTTAGCTACCTGGTAAAAGAAAATGTTTAGCAGATAGAATAAACCATAAAGAAAGAAAATGCAAACATAAATATTTCAAAACTGAAAAGTTTCCAGATCCATTCTAAATATTTTCTCTAGCCTGCTTCCGAGTGTTGTTTCAAAAATATACATAGGCTGGCCCATTTGTCCTGTTTCTGTATCATCTCCAGGTTGCTCCTACTCTTCTCCACACAATTGATTTACCATTTGGCAGAAGCAGGAAACACTTGCCCCTGTCTGCTTTAGACATTTCCCACTCCTCACATTGTGGGTTTCCATCTGCTCTGACAGAACGGAGACTCAAAAACTAGAACTGAAGAGTGCTAGTTGCCCCTTGAGCATCTTAAGCAGAAACGCACAGCAAATACAAATGCCTGCGGCTTGTTCACAAAACCTCAGTGCTCACAAGCTAGTACTCAAGGTCAGGAAAAATCCTTCTTTTAGGACCATGACTCTTTTGCTATGTAGGCACTCCTTGTCATTAAGAAATCACATGCAGACCAAGTCAGAGTCTCAACCCTGCTGAAAACCAGCCAGCAGAGGCAGCTTCAGAATACAATAGGTTTATAAATCTCCCAAACACACCAGGTAAATTACTGGCTGTCGCTGCTGTCTTTTTCAGCTACCAGCACTACCATTATGGAGGAGAAGCTGCTTCTGTGAATGAAGAGAGTGTTTTGTTTAAGAACATATTGCAAAGCTGTTGACTTCCCTCTCTTCACCTCCTTGCAGTAAGCAAACGTCCTGGGCTTGAATCACACCATCTCAGGTACGAGTTTAACTTCTGTCCGTCCTCACCACAGCAGTTCTGACACCGAGCAGGCATTTAAGGCCTTGAAAGAATGCTACTCATTTCCCAGTATACGAATGCTATGCAAGAAACGCACCCTTGGTCAAAGGAAGTTTTAATCTTTGATGAACTACGGTATGAAGGATTAATACCTTCCTTCTCAGCTCAAGGTAGAGCACGCTGGTGCTTACACTTCAACCTTCAGCACTACATGCCTGCTTTGATTACACCTCTTAGGTAACATTGCTGTGAGGTAATCCCGTTTGACAAGTGCCAAGAGATAAGTTACTTAGATCTCTGCTACTCTGAGCAAAGTTCTTGAAATTTAGCACATGAACACAAACGCGTTAGTGTGAGTCTTGGGTTTTGTATGTGAGAAACAAGGCCAGTCCTGCAAAGGGACAGGCCACTCCTAGAACAGAGCAAGTTATTTTCAGAGTTTTCTGGCAGAAACATCAGGACATCTTAAAACTATTCAAATAACAGAAAAACATTTGTCAAAAACTTGGCAGGTAGGAAAACAAGTAGCTATAGAGCTACAACAGATATAAATAAAACCAGAGTTACACAGGAAAAGCATTAACAAATTTCACATACACCAGGAAAACAGCAAGCTTTTGGAAACACAAGTTCTTTGCTGGGTCTAAAACAGAAGCAACAAATCTTTAAAATAAATGCAGTTGTTGAATTTAACTTGATTACATTAAGTTAATACACCCCATGTAACATCCTCCATCTGCATGGAAGGAGGCTGGTATCTCTGGAATAGATATGGATGTTACAGTTGATCCCTCTGGAAAAACAAGAAAGGAAATTGCCTTCAAGTATCATACACAATTAGACCCAAGACCAATTTAGAACTTCAGTAAAATAATCGCATATCAGACTAACAGGCCAGCAGCACATTAGATCTTAGAGAAGTACTGACTTTCTCAGAAAAGCAGAGTTGGTTTAGGCCAACCACAGAAGACTTTCTATTATTAGTACATCAATTCCACATCCTTCAGTGAGATGCTTAATTTCCACAGACATGTCTCTCATCTAACCCAGCTTGGACTGGGGCAAAAGTCCTCTGTTCTCATTGGCTCACTGCATTAATGCTGCTAATTACACCAGCTATGGCAACCAAGTCTATCCATACAGACAATTAAATTAGCCAACACACTTGGCCAATTTTGCCTCCTCAACTAAAGTGAGTAGGAATCTATTTACAAGTGAATTAGCCAAGGGTACCTTTGGCCCACATAAGATCTCTGACTCCTGATGTCAATTATCAATTTTTAACAAGCCTGCACCCACACAGACATTAACATGGAGGGATCTTACACTGCAGTGAGGCACCAAAGGTTTCACAATGGCTTATCAGACAGATTTCTTTCCAAGTGCAGACAACTTTGCCAGCACAACTCTGTTCACCACCGAGTGGCTCTTGCAGATTGTCTGTGCTCATGGAACACAAAGACAGAACTGGAGCTGGGATCTGATACACAAAGCACCTCCACTCACCCAAGGGGTTAAAAAGGTCGATCATGCAACCACCTGAGCAGATCTTGGCAAGCTTGAGCTTGCTCATTGCATCTGGAGGGCTGTGACCCTCCCGCGAAAAACATCGTGGTCCCCCAGCCAAGGCAGTCTAAGGACTGCGGTGTAACAATACTCTCCTCAGCACCTGGAAGACGCTACAAACACCGTTACTGTCACCTGGCGCAGGTCGTCTGCTTGCGCGGTTCACATCATCACAAAACCAACCACCCACCGGCAGCTCCCCGCCGCCGCTCAGGCCCAGCCTCCTCGGGACCCGCCGCGGCACCGGGCACTCCGCTGCCCGAGAGCGGGACCTGCCCTCGCAGGGGGCGAGAGGAGGCGGCTGCTGGAAACCCGGCTCCCGGCCACGCTCCCCTCCCCGTCCTGCAGCGCCCGCCCAGCCCGTATCGCCCCCGATGCCGGGACCCCCGCGGCCGTGGTGGGTACCTCTGCCCACCAGGCTGAAGGAAAGAGAGGGCACCTCGACCTGCCCGGCGGCTCCGGGAGAGAGCAGGCCGAGGGGAGCGGAGAAGCGACAGCAGCAGGACAAGGCGGGGTGAGGCGGCGGGCTCGGCCTTTATGGCGGCAGCCCGGATGCCCAGGGGCGGGGCGGCTTTGCGTTCGGCGGCCGCGGGAAGGCGGCCCGTGGCCCGCCCGGCTCGGCTGAGCTACTGGCAGCGGCTGTGCGCTGGGTGAGAGGCTGCCCTCCGCCCCTGGCCCAGGCAGGGGTCTGCGGCCGGTGGGACGGTGGGAAGGGCACTCGGCCCTCTTTAGCCGCTCGCTGAGTACCGGGGTAGGACGAAGAGCACTGAGGAGGGAGCAGTTTGTTGGGCGGGGGCTCCCGGGGCGGGTCCCTTCCGCTTTCCCTTATTTTCCTTTGAGAGAAAAAAAAAAAAAAAAAGTATTTCTAAATGCTTTTGATTTTTATGAGGGAAAAAAAATTAATTTCTGTTGGAGAGGTGATCGGCAAGGGCAGGGTATCACCAGCAGAGATAAAGAAGTCATTGTCCCACGCTACTCAGCACTGGTCAAGCCACACCTGGAACACTGTTCAGTTTTGGTCCCCCCTACACAAAAAGGGTGTGGACAGGCTGGAGAGGGTCCAGAGAAGGGGCACAATGATGATCCAAGGACTGGGACACTGGCGTATGAGGAAAGGCTGAGAGAACTGGGTTTGTTCAGCCTGGAGAAAAGAAGGTGACCTTATCACCGTGTTCCAGTCTTTGAAGAGTGGCTACAAAGAAGATGGTGACTCCCTTTTTATAAGGATTGTCATGGAAAAGATGAGGGTGATGAGTGCAAGTTAATTCTGGGGACACTCTGACTGGACACGAGGAAACTTTTTTTCACAATGATAACAATCAACCATTGGAATAATCTCCCCAAGGAAGTGGTGGAGTCCCCAGCACTGGACTCTTTAAGATTCAGCTGGACTAGGTGCTGGGCCACCTTGTCTACACCATGCTTTTGACAAGAAAGGTTGGCCCATGTGATCTTTGAGGTCCCTCCCAACCTGGAATTCCACAATTCTATGATGGGGAGAAGGTGGATTTCATGTGGCTGGCCTAGATCTGTGTTGGAGGGCTGATGCAGGAATTAGCCTAGGTGGCCTTGGGTGTGGTGGGGAGCAGGGCATTGGGTGTAGCTTCTGGAGGAGTAGTACTGAGGGAGCCGATTCTGGCATCAGAGGAAGCTTGGAGAAAACTGTTGGGCTTTATTGGGCTTTGGGATGTGTTCTGGATTTAGGGATTTTGGGATGTGTTCTGGATTTAGGGAAGCCCATGTAAGGAAGCTACCACACTTGGGGTGGTTGCTTCATGGAAACAAACCTGCACCCGAGGGTATGTTTGGGTGTGAAGAGATTACCTCCTCTGTAGGGTCCAACCCTGTGTGAAGCCACGCTGCACAGAAAGGGTTTTGCTGGCGTGAACATTCCCTTCACAGGGTGGTGGCTTTTCAAGTGAATGAACATGTCTTGAGCTTGCAAAATGGGTTCTAGCTGTAGTCAGAACAGAACCTTAAGTTTGGCAATTCTGTGAAGTGCTCTGTATTTACTGTTACAGAGACTTTCATCCCTTAGAGCTGCCTTGTTTTGGAGCTTTTTTTAACTTGATGCTCATCCTTAGGCAGCAGAGCTCTAAAACTATAAGGTGCTTAATATTCACAATTTCAAGGAAAGTTCACATGAGGAGAGGGTGCTTAGTACCACCAGAAAAAAAACAAAACAAAACCGAAGGTATTTTCTTGGCACCGAGATCATGAATATGTCTCCATATGGTATATTTGTGTTGCTCTTATACTTCTATGGAAGCCTTCTGAATGGTATTTTCATCTGATTAATTAAGCAAATGCTTGCTTGTGAAACACCAGATTTAATATACTGTGTAATAAAGAATAGGCAACAGCAATTCATAATGTAAGCTTTAAAAATCTGCTTTTTGATCCCGTAATCTCCAAAGAAATTTTGAGAAATCCCTGTGCACAAACACTCGCAAAGAGAAGGGATGGAGATGACGCTTGGTGCTCATACTGGTGAGGAAGCAGGTTGCTTTACTTGCTTGCCTTGGAACAAGTAGCTTCCCATAGTCAGAAAAAGCAGTGAAGGTGCTGTGCTGTTGAAATAAATACTTCTCTCCTTTAACCTGCACATTCTATTTAAAGTATTGTTGAAAGAGGTCAAAAGGCCTTTTCTTTAAGGTACGTGGGTTTGGGTCAGTGTCTGGGCTCTTGTCTAGTCTCTGCTGTGCCCTCAAGAGCTATTCACAGAAGAGAAATTTACTGCTGGATTAGAATATTTTAGTGGGAGTTAATATAATATTGTATTAATACAGTAAATTCAGGAGGCCAATGATAGCCAAACAGTGACACTTGATGAAATTTGAGGTTGGATACTGCATTCTTTTTGTGGACCATATTGTTTACAGCGGCTGACTTAAAACAAGGAAGTGTAAAAAGAAAACACAAACAACCCCCATTCATTTAGTTTTCAAAAACGTTTAAATAAAATGTGCTTTGTAGTAGTACTTGGAAATGAACAACATTTAACATTGAGACTGACCTTATAATCGGAGTTGGAGGCTAGAAGGTGGGAGACCTGGCTCCTTTCCCCCAGCTTGTACAAAGATTTCCTGCAAGTAATAAACTCAGTGAATAAAACTCGCTGAAATAAAACTCACCAAATATCTTGAGTTTACTAGTCTGGATGGTGAAAGGCTAAAATTAGCCTTAAGGTAAAGGAACCCTTTTCAAGACTGTAAAATTAGTGTCTTCCACAGTGTGGTGTCAGAGGAAACCCGAGTGGAATCATTACTCTTGATTCAAGTCCAGGAAAGGAACTACCCTAATTTGTATTAGATGAGGATGTCTCCCTTTTGCCACACATTATTTTTGGACTGGTTTGTGAGTGCTGGCAAAAGGCCAGAAGCGCAGAACTGGGGCTGGTGTTGTTTGTGCGTTTTGTAAAACATCGTGCTGGATCTTTTCAAAGGAACCCAAGGTCGTTCAAGTCCCAAGAACAAGTTTGAGGAACTCTGTGGGTTTTTTTTTTTGGTTTTTTTTTTTTTTTGCTTGTCTGCAGTACTTGTCCTGCCTAAGTGTCCTGCTAGCCTGTAGCCTTTTTTTCACTGAGGGCTGCACTGTGTTTTGGCCTCCTTTAATTTCCAGAAAGCTCTTGGCATTTGTTGTTGGGTAGATATTGGCACCTCTAGTGGAACAGTGTAACCAGTAGCACACTCAATTGCTATTTATGCTTCATAATCTGTGGCAGATTCTTTCTTACATTCAACTGACTTCACCACCAGATACTTTTGACCATGGATGTGTCACAACAAAGGAGGATAAACAAATAGAGAGTAAGGGTTGGTCTAAGCTGGATAAATGCAACTGCGTGGTGACTTGCATACTCATCCTCACTTTAAGTTAACAAAACCCAACAGCCTGGCATGCTGTTGGAACTGTATTCTCTTAAAAGCTCTTTCTTTTCTTCTTTTATTTATATATTTTTTTAATTTCTATCAGAGCATTCAAAATATGATTAATATTTTGAAATTAAAACATTAATTATCCCTCACCTACTCCAGCTGTTGAAGCGAAATAGTGTAATATGCTTGTGAACAGTCTGAACTTTCTGCTTTCTTTTAACTGGCAAGAAGTAGGAAAGGAAGTAGAGGCAATACCTTTGGTGCCTATGTACTGTGATTCATTCTATACACCTCCTAGTAAACTTGCAGAATCCTAAGAAGTTTCCAGTGGCAGCATCAGCTGCTTTAGCAATCACAGGTCCATCATTGCAACTGCATCCTACGCAGACTTGTTCTTAGTCCCATATTGCAACTGCCCAGAGAGGAGCGGGTCTTAGTTTGAAAATTAGTGCCTTGTTAATAGAGGTCAAATATCTCCCATGTTGCCTGTGATGGATGTAGGGCAAACAGCACTTAGCCAGAATTCTTTAAAACTGAATTCTTCTTATTCCCACAGAAGAAAACCATCTGTGGCAAAGTTGATTCCAGACAAAAGGAAGGATTGTCATCCTGAACACAGAAGACCGAGTTGCATTGTGAATTTTCATTTACCGTACGCATTTCCGTTGAGTCATATTTATACTCTAACAGGAGCTTACTGAATTCTTCTTCCCTCTATCAGCAGATTGAAAATACAGGAATTTTAGAAGTGGCAAACGATTACCCACTGGTGCCCCATTCACTACATCTGGGAAGAGTGCCAAGTCCTGTTCGGTCAGCGTGAGGGGGTGAGACGTGCTGCGCTAACATCTGTTCAAGGTATTTACTAACTACGCAGCAAACACAACCAGCAGCTCGGTGCACTGAGAAGCACGCTTCAATCCCTTGCAAAGCAAATTAAGAAAGGGACAAATCCTGATCTGCAGTGGGACATGCCAGTGCTAAGTATCACCATTACTTAGCCCTTGGCGGCTCTGATCTCGGAGTTGACGGCTTGTTAAGCTGTGTTTACAGTATGATGGTTGGTGTCAGGACCTGACACTTTGTCTTTCATTCTCTGAGCATTTTACTGCAGCGTGGTGAACCTTGTCAGAACTGATGAGTAAAACTCTGTATTTGGGGTCTGCTTTTTCATTTGGGCCAGCTCTGTAATCAGATTTACCGTGTGCCCACATGGTGCCGAGGTTTGTGTGGCAGGAGTGGAAGCCTGCAAAACAATAACTTAATCTGAGCTCCCACGGGATGTCAAAGTGTGGCATGGGCAGAAGCCTCTAATCCTGGCAACAGGTAGCATTAGAGAGAGGGGTGTGTCTGAAATTACCTTCTTTACCCAGATGGGAATGCCTGTTATGTTAGTCCTCTAATGCCAAAGTCCAATTATCCCCTGTGGTTGTAGGCAACCACATCAGCTCTTATGTAACTGGTGTTTGCCCCTCAGTCCTGGAAACGTGTGCCAGTCTCTGTTAGAGTAGGGTTATGAGAACGATGATGTGAGGGACCTAAAACCAGATTTTCCACCTCCCAGGAGGACAAATCTAATACCTGGTTATGATTTATCAGATGTGCAGAGCTCTGAGTCATGCTCGACAAGCAGGTACAGCACAGGTATCTGGCCTTGCTGGTGTCTGCCTTCACCCAGCAGTGGAGATAGAATCACAGAATCGTTAGGGTTGGAAAGGACCTCTAGGATCATCGAGTCCAACCTTCACCCTAACATCGCTCTATCCATTAGACCACAGCCTCAAGTGCTACATCCCCTCATTTTTAAACACCTCCAGGGATGATGACTCCACTACCTCCCTGGGCAGCCTGTTCCAGTGTCTCACCACGCTCCCAGTGAAAAATTTCTTCCATATATCTAATCTGAACCTCCCCTGACACAACTTGAGGCCAAGTGGATGGCGGCAGCAGCAGCATCACCTCTTGGAAGTTGTATTTGCCAAGGGTGCTGAACTTTATTGAACTCCCTGCAACGGGGATGGAATTGGCACACTGATCTCCTCTGGGCGCAGAAGTGTTTGGTCTGTTGATCCCAAACACACTTTGGCATGGACTGGCTGGGAGTGGCATCTGAGGGCTTGCTCATGTGAGCAGGCAGCACTGGCTGAGCTCTTGCTTGTCACCAGAGCTGACCTGTTTTATTCAGTGAGATGAATGAAAGAAAAGGTGGAAATTATTCTAGTGTGATACAGAAGTGTTAAAGCATATGCTCAGACATTAAGTACGTGTCCAAGTGGTGCTATAAATCACGGTCCTGTCTAGCAGTGCCGTGTGTTCCAGTCCCTCCAGTAGGGTTTTATGTAAAATGCACAAGCTAGAACTTTGATGCACAGTGAACACAGATCATCAGTAGCCTACCACAGCCAGCTGCAGAGAGATTGCTGCTATGTAGCTCTTGGCTCACTGTCTCAGCATGCTCCCCTATGTGCTGTGGTATATATTCCTCATAGTATCTCTACTTTTAAAGAGAACCTGCCTGTACTACAGGAGGAAGTGGCCCACGAGGTTTATCTGCTTTCTTCATGAAAAAAATATATTTGTGAGTCGTTACTTGGGGAGTTTGGGCTGAAACATCATTTACAATACAGATGTACACTGGCTGTCAGGATGAATTTAAAGGGAGAAGTTAAAAAAAAAAAAAAAAAAAAAAAGAGAGATAGTTCATAATAATCTAATCCTCACTGAAGAGTAAACAGTGAGGCAAGTTCCTACCATTTGGGACTTGGAAAATTTTCTTTCTAATACAGAGTAATGCAAAGTTTCTGACATGGAAAAATTAGAGACTCAGCAGGGAAGCAAAACTAGCACTAGAGGTCTGAGGTCTGCAGTGATGTCTGGGAAATGAGGCAGCACAGCTGATAGCCAGCCACCAGAAAGAGAAGTTAGCGAGGTTTTAATTGAGTGTACATGAAAGCAGTGGGTGGCAGAGTGTGTTCTAACAGAGGACTAAGCAGGGACTGTAGGAGAACATGGATGGAAACAGCAGGGTATAACAAAACAAAGGACTAATTTAAACCTCTGTGCACCAGAGGGAAGACTCCAGGTGAGGCTGCAGTGGACACCTCATCTGGGCTGGCAGAGCTGTGCCCTGATGGAAAGTCAGGTCAGCCTTGCAGGTAGGTAGGGGCTGCAAGTGGACATAAGTGACAGGGGGAGAAGAAAACAAAGAAATAATGATTCTTTGCCAGACCTAATCTTCCTTTCTCTTCTTTCCCTTCTTTTTTGCAAAGTTTTTTGCTTTTTGCCTTGTTTTAGATGGTAAATAGCCTGGAGGCAGTGAGGTGCAGACCTTTCAGTGTACTCTAATGCACGCTCTAACATGGCCACTAATTCAGTCTCCTCCCATACTTGTATCACTGTAAGCTACTGTAATAAAAGGAAACGTGTCCTTTGCTCCCCTCTCCTTTCATTACTTTGTATTTTATAGGCCTCAAGGAGATGGGAGTTTCCAGCACTGCACCCTGTTTTCTAGGATACCAGCTGATGTGATTATTAAACATAAGGTTTATTGTCAATTCTGAAGTAAGTGCCTCTCAACAAGAAGAAAAGTACCCTCTGTCCTCGGTGAATCTTTGTGGGAGCCAGAACGCGCCGGCACATCTTCTGATGGTCCATTGTGGCTTCTTGTATATTTCTCAGAAGTTGAGATAATGCTGCATATGGCTGTGAGAGGAGTAAAGACTGCTGCCTTTCTCTGCATTAATTGCTGGTCTGTAAATTGAAGAAACATGCTATAAAGGGAAAAACTGCTGATATTTTTATGTTAACTTTTATGTCCATGAAATCATACTTAGTTACCAGCTGCAGTGACATTCATCCTCGAGTCTCTGCTATTTGCAGAATCCCAGCATTGCTGGGATTTTAACTTTTCTCTGTAATTTCTAAATGATTCGGGTCTTCAGCTGCACAGAAAATTCACACATAAAAATTCTGGTGAAACCATTTTGTCAGAGAACATGTAAATTCACGAGCATTGATCGTGAAGTATTTACAGGAGTATAAATACATCATTTGCACTCTTGATTATTAATGATGCTATTGGCCTGCGTAGTGCTCTGTGGGTTAGAAAGTTAGAGAGTATATGGAAAAAGACATTTCAAATAAAAGCAGTGAAAAAACCTAGAAAATAATCTCAGTGCTCAAGTAAAACTTTTTTCCACACCTGACTCTGAATAGCCAAAGAAGATTTTGACTTTTGTGACATCGTTTTTTTTGTCAGACATCACCTAAGTGTGAAACTCACCCACAGAGGATCCTAGCAAATCAGCTCACTATTAGAGGCAGATTCCCCACCCCCCCTTTTCTTTTGATTACTTCTGAATGCAGGATATGATCTTAGTGCTCACCATGGCATTTCTCATCTATCTGAATAGGAAGTAGGTTCCTTATATTATTTGAAATGTATTTCTTCTTGCTCCTTTAATTTCTGAAGTATTTTTCTGTACTAACTTGAAATCTATAATGCATTAATTCCATAGCTCAAAGCCAAACAAAACCATTTTAAAAAAGCTTCACTGTTGCCCATTTAACTTCCTGTAGTTGAAGGATAGTTCCATTAACATTATTTTCCTCAACATCCTTCGCATTCTCTGAAAATTACGCTTGGACAAAACATGACCACTGAACCTGGTTTTAGCCTAGGTTTTGTTTCAGAATCTGTCAGGCTGACAATCGCTTGCTTGTTAAACCCAAAATGATTGTTTCTGAATTAGGGAAAGAGCTCTGGGAGCACTGTGAAGAATGTCAGAGTAACCTGTGAAGTGACATAATAGTTTTTCAGGGAAGAAATGGGTAAGAAAATGAAAAGTAATAATCATGCCATGATTTAAATCCATAGTGCACCCACATCTTCGGTGCTGAGTGAAGACTAGTTCCCCTGCATCTTCCCCCATCTCAGAAAGGATCTTGTAGAACTTGAAAGGTACACTGAAGAGCGATAAGGCTGGTTACAATATGCAGTAGCTTTTGCTTAAGAGAGGTTTCAGCAGGTGTTGAAAGAGGAGTGTGATAGAGGAACATAAACTCTCTAATGACGTGGATGAAACGAATGATTATTGAGTTTCTCACACTAAAGAAGTAGCTGATAACAAGTGAATGTCATCCTCAAGTTATAAATGGAAGAAAAGAAATTGCCCTTTTCCTCAGCACCCTGAAAATCAGACTGATTTTCCTGCTGCAAATTGTAACCCTTTTATGAAAGTTATTCATAATACAAGGACATACCCATAAAAGTGTACTTGCTAACCAGCGTTTCTTGTATAAGCCAACTTTCAGTGATTCAGCAGTCAGCTAAGTGATGTAGGAGTACTGGACACGATATAAAGTGATTGTAGAGAATGTTCTTATTGTTCAAAGCAGCAGTTTAAAGAAAGCAAGCATTTCATTTCAGAAAGTTAAATTACAGAGCTGATCTGACACAACCGGTTCATGTACCTGTACAGTACAGACTGTAAAACAGTTCTTTACAGAAGAACGGCCACGCTGTGTTAGACAAAACATCTATTTAACCCAGTGCTTTACTTCTTGGGTAACCAGCAGCATACACTTAGGAAAGCACTGTGAGAACAGGGAAAGCGGGAAAAGGGGAAAAAAAAAGGGAAAGTGCTATTCCCCCAGCGTGTACAGACACATTCAGTTCAGGGACTTCTGAAGCTGCAGAAAATAGTTTTGTTTAATGGCCCCAACGCATAAATGGAGCAGCCGCAGTTGGTGTGCTCGCCCATTACAGCAGCTTCTGAACTACTATGGGAATGTTGCTTTTCTGCCTTTTGAGCGCTGGATAATCTGTGTGAATGTCCCCTAAAAAAGAGTTTTTGTATGTAAAGTGCATGTTTACAGTTTGTCCATATTAGTGTGTCACTCATGTACGGTTAAAGTCTCAGGGTTTTTTATCTGACTTCTTGCCTTCATGGTCTTAAATTTGCCCTATGGGACACGTAGTCCCACTGGAAATTTTATAGGCATCTACAAACTAAGATGGAAAAATATATTAAGGGAAGATCAGCAAGGAATGTGGGAAAAACATTACCATCATGTTCAGCAGAGACCTCCATCCTGTTTTTTTCTCTTTCTTTTTCTTTTTTTTTTTAATTTTTATTTACCTTTTTCCTTTTATTTTTAATTTAAATTTTCCTTCTTTTTTCTTTTTCCTCTTCCTCCTCCTTGCCTTTTCCTTCTCCTCCTTTTCCTTTTCCTCCTTTTCCTTTTTTTTTTTTTCCTTTTCCTTTACCTTTTTAATTGACAAGCCAACCAGATGTCCTGAATTAAAACAGTGCTCTTTCTACCTTTTTGAGCAAAGCAAATCCACAAGCCAGCTTGTGCATTGTTGCCCTGAAGGTTTTTGTTTAGATGACACCAAAACCAAACCTCAGCTTTGAAGATTTGGTTCTTTCCTAAAAAAAAGACCAAAGATTCATGAGAAATATGTATGATATATCTGCTAATCTCAGATCATATAGGAAGGTGGCTTGTATCAGTATGTCCAGCAGGAATTGATGGAGTGATTCTCCCCCTGTACTTGGCACTGGTGAAGCTGCATCTCAAATCCTATGTCCAGTTCTGTCCCCTCACTCCCAGAAGGATATTGAAGGGCTAGAGTGTGTCCAGAGAAGGGCAACGAAGCTGGGGAAGTGTCTAGAGAACAAGTCCTAGAAGGAGTGGCTTAGGGAGCTGGAGTTGTCCAGCCTGGAGAAAACAAGGCTCAGGGGAGACCTTCTGGCTTTCAACACCTCCCTGAAAAGAGGTTGGAGCCAGCTGAGGTTGGTTTCTTCTCCCAAGGAACAAGTGATAGAACAAGAGGAAATGGCCTCAATTTGTGTCAGAGCCTTAAGCTGGACATTAGGAAAAAATTATTCCTGGAAAGGGTTGTCAAGAGCTGGCCCAGGCTGCCCGGAGCAGTTGGTGGAGTCCCCATCCCTGGAGTTTCAAAGCTGTGTAGATGTGGTCCTGAGGGACATGGGTTAGTGGTGCCCTGGCAGTGCTGGGTTAACAGTTGGACTTGATAATCTTAAAGGTCTCTTCCAACCAAAATGCTTCTACAATTCTACTGGCAAGGGTCTGCTGCAAGTCCCCACGTAGTGGTGCAGAGCTGCAGCGTCGGGCTCCCAGGAACTGAACCTTGTATTTGGAGCACGGGTCCGTACGCCCATCCCCAGCCCACAGGCGCAGCACCTCGCTAACAGCCCTTCCTCTCCAGGATGTCTGTCAACTGATTGTGGAGGTCATAAATTTAGCAAATGATTTTTAAAATCGAGCTCTGAAGTACCAGAGCCCTCAAAAGGAAGGAGTCACTTCCCTCATGCAACCACCTGGGAGCCAGCTGAGAACCTCCTCTGTACTGGCTGGTGCTGCCGTTACTGGTCCCGGTAGGAATGGGGGCTGACTACGTGGTTTTGCTTTTTTTTCAAGGCTGTTGGGCTTTCCCCTTTTAGTTTGCACCTAACAAAAATAAAACCATGCCCTTCCTTCCTATGGTGCACCGAGCCGTTGATGCTCCGGAAAACCAGGAGGTGGAGTATGTGTGGGTCCTTGTCCGGCTGCAACGCACCGTCCTCTCTCAACCCCCACGGAATCCATTACACAATCAGTATCTACGTTATCTGCCAGCAGCCAAGTTTTACCGGCCGGGCACCGGGAAACGCAAACCGCGTCCTCCAACCCGCCCTCGCAACACCCCCTCAGGGGCGGCCACCGGCGCCCGCCCCGACTAACGGCTCTCCCGGCAGCCCCCGCGGCGGCCACGGCGCCGTTCCCGTGCCCAGGGCTGCTGGGAGATGTAGTGGCGGGAGGCGGGAGGAGGCTGGCGGGGAACGAGCGGCGCCGCCGGGGGCTCTGAGGGCGAGCGCGGGCACGGGCACAGCTATGGCGGCCGCCGCGGCCTCTCCCTTCACCCCGCCGCGGGCGGCTCGGCAGCGCCGGGGGCGTCTCCGCGAAGGCTGCGTGAGGTGTCGGGGCCTTTTGTGCCACAAAATGGCACCTGCCGCTGGTTGAGCCGGAGCGAGCGGCAGCTTCGACTCGGGGCTTCCAAGCGTCAGTGGTGGCCTTTGAGCAGTGGTGCCTGAGAAGGTGATTGGCATCTGATAGCATAACACGGGGCCCAAAATGTTTTCTCTGAGCCTAGAGTTTAGGTGTGCCTCTGTGAGGACATGTCCGTGAAGGGGAGAAGCACTAGGATGCCGACATGGAAGCAGGTTCCCACCCCGCAATTTCACGGTGCTGGATAATTTCACGGATCAACAGATACTACAGATACTACAGCCTGACCTGCATCTTCATGTTCTTCCATCACTTTTTCCACACCTATGATGTTTAGGGTTAAATCACCCGCAGGTCCTGGCTTGCGCCCCATTCCTCACAGCCTTTCTTTTGGTGGTGTCATGCCTTCCTCAACTCTTTTGGATCAGAAACAGGCCACAGTCCCTCCTTCTTAAGGAGAATCTTATCTACTTCCAGGCTGGAGATCCTTAGCCAATCCATATTTACTACATGTTGTAATTCTGTCCGTCTCCCCAAACGTCACCTCTTCGATCTTTGGCTGTATCTCATACACACTTTTGGAAGGACAGATTCTCAGATCTTCTCTTTAAATCTTAAAAATCAACCTTTTACTTGCCCGTCCTATTGCTAAAATGGTTGTCTATGTCTCAGTCATTCCCCATTGACCTCAGAAATCTAAGAAAGGACTTCACACAGTGGAGTTTGCCCAGACACTTGAATATCAGGATGATGAAATGTGTAGGAGATTATCACAGAATCGGAGAATGGTAAGGCCTGGAAGGGACCTCTGGAGATCATCTCATTCAATTGCCCTGCTAAAGCAGGTTCTCTTAGAGCAGGTTGCACAGTATCATGGGTGGGTTTGGAATCTCTTCAGAAGAGACTCCACAACCTCTCTGGGCAGCCTGGGACAGGCTCTCACAGGAAAGAAGTTTTTCCTTATGTTCAGATGGAACCTTCTGGGTTTCAGTTTGTGCCTGTTGCCCCTTGTCCTGTCACTGGCACCACTGAAAAGAGTCTGGCCCCATCCTCTTGACCCACACCCTTTAGATACTGATAAGCATTGATAAGATCCTTTCAGTCTTCTCTGAGAGACTGATGGCAGATCAGTTCCCAATACAGCAAAGCCAGAGAACCTGTTAACCATCAGGGATAAAAAAATGGAAAATGCATTGTGAATGGCCCACAGGATCTGCTTCTTCCTTCACTCCTTCTGTTAGGTCAGGAAAATGGGGACAGGAGGACCGCTGATGTACACGCCTGCTGCTCCCTCAAGAGAAGCCTCTGCGAGGAGGGGAGGCAATAGTAGTCAAAGCTGGGATAATAAAGCACATGGGGACATGGTTTACCACTTAACACAGATCAGGACTGCAACAGGAGAGCCTCCTGCTGCAGGGGCCTGAACAAGAGCTAGTGGGGAGGAGAAGAGGGGTAGCAGCAACATTTTTCTGGCTCCAGCCCTCCTTGACTTCTTTTCCTTGGCACTTGGAGGGTGCTGGCCTGAATGATGCCAGCCATTAAGTAAGTCACCCTCTGTAACTTACTAAGAGGTTACCGTAAAGTGCAAAGCTCCTCTAACAAGGAATTATGGGAGTACCTTGGCCACAGGCAGAATTCTTTCCAAACCCATACAAATAATGGATGACTTACCTACTCTTCCAACATCTTGCTGAAATATTTAGGTCTGTCTCCATAATTTGCTGTCCACCTCCTCATCTGTTCTGTTTCTGTTGTATGTCACTTCCATACCACTGTTTCTGCATGTGATGAAACATGAATGAAATCTGGGTAAGAGGCAAAGTGCTCAAGAACAATTCACCCAGTGGCTTGCTTATTTATTTTTTTTTTAAGAGAAATCGACCTGGGTTTCTTCATCTGCCAAATATTTATCCTACCTTCACAGCATTCAGGTGACCCCCTGGCTTTTATTTCATGTACTTCCCTGTAAACCTCCTTCATGTTTGGCAAACTTGCTTTGCCACGTGGAAAACTGAACTGTAAACACTTTAAAACTAGCTTGTCTTTTTAACTTTTCCTCTGAAGCATTTAACACATTCCCTAGCAAAGTTTTTAATACTGAACATTATTTCCTGATGGCCTTATAATAAAAAAGAAAAAAGAAAAAAAAAAAAGCAGCTAAAAGATTACTGAGTGCCATGATTCAGACATAGTGGCTGTTTGATGGTCATGAGATGTTACTGGAAATTCCATATGTCTATCTTCTAACAGCATACACTGGATGGACCCACAGAAAGCCAGAAATTGATCACATTTCATTCAAAAGCAGAATGTTTCAGAGGGTGGTCAAGCACCGGAATGGGCTTCCTAGAGAAGTGGTTGATGCCCAAAGCCTGTCAGTGTTTAGCAGGCATTTGAATGATGCCCTTAACAATGTGCTTTAACTTTTGGTCAGCTCTGAAGTGGTCAGACACTTGGACTAGATGCTCGTTGGAGGTCCCATCTGAAATAGTCTAGTGTAGTCTAGTCTGTGTTGAAAGTCAGGGAATGACAAATTACATTGGAAAGTTACATTAACTGTCCATAAAATGTCTAAAACTGGGGACCCTTGAATGTATGAGGGTCAGTGCAGTGCACAGGTTTCAGATTTGATAGGTTAACATGTTTCACAAAACAATTAATTTTGAAGAATCACAAAATCAGAGAATGGCAGGGGTTGGAAGGGACCTCAGGAGATTATCTCATCCAAACTCCTTCAAAAGCAGGTCCTCCTAGAGCAAGCTGCACAGTATCACATCTGGGCATGTTTTCAATCTCTTCAGAGAAGGAGACTCCTCAACCTCTCTGGGCAGCCTCTGCCACCCTCAAAGAAGGTTTTCCTCATGTCCAGATGGAACCTCCTGGGTTCCAGTTTGTGCTTTGCCCTGTTGCTGGGCACCACTGAAAAGAGTCTGGCCCCATCCTCTTGACACCTGCCCTTTAGATTTTGATAAGCATTGATCAGATCCCCTCTTAAGTTTTCTATTCTCCAGACCAAACAGCCCAAGAGGTAGCAGGGCCTTTCCCTGCCAGAGCAAGATACATTTGTACTAGCATAGAGGAATTTCCTCTGTGTGTAATTTTAATATTATGGCTAAATCTCCTATGACTGTGAAATCTTAAGTGACAAACCTACGCAGTGAAGGGTATGTGGTTCCTTGAGCCATTGAGCCAGCAGTTGTCTGTCCTGAACAGCTGAGCCAGAGCTGTCTGGTTTTCAGATCTAATGCCCAGAATAACTATTCTTTCCAGTGGAGCCATTACTTCCCTGTGTGTCCCCAGCATCTTGTCTCTGGTGTCCCTTTGTAGAAAGTCCCTGCTCCAAATTCCCACTTTCATTTGTTTTCTCCTGTTTCTTCTTTATCAATGTATCTTGTGAATGTCATCTCGAGTGTTCTGCCACCGCCTGCATAGATGCAATGATGCATTCCTTCATTTGTTTAGGACCTGTAGCAACCACAGTAAATTGTGCACACCAAGGTATTTAATACATAATAAAATGACACCTTAATTTGATTTATTACCAAGAAAAATGGGACAAATGCAATAAGGAAGTCCTGGGCTTTTGTATTGTGCAATTAAACATGTGTGTAATGGAGCAGGCAAGATTGTCAGCATGCTGTGTTCAGCCTTACCCAGCCTCACTACAGTTCCAGTTGCTGGTGACTGTCTCTTGAGGCCTGACTGAACTGGAGATGAATGGAAGACATCAGAGATGGGAAGGCTCAGAAGTGAAATATGAACTGGAGCTTATTATGGGCAGAAGTCAGAATGCCACCTTAGATTTGGAGCAGTTAGTGTGCATTTGTTGCCTCATACAGGACAAGATAAGGTATCAGCAGTCGATAGGTTTATTTACCTCTTATAGGTCAATGTAGTTTAGTAACAAAATATCCAATGACCTTCTGCAGGTGCATCTGTAAAATCACTTTATACTGTTATTAAAAGGAGCGAAGGGTGCTTTTCTATGGCAGTGTTCCCCTAATCCTGAACCTGCGTTCACATCCACTGGAGTTCCACACTTCCTCTGAGACTTAGGTGCGTGAGAAAGGGAAGATTTTCTTCTCTTACAAGTTATCTTTCTGTTGGTGCTTGAGGTAAAATGTTCATTTTTAATTTAAACACTCGTTCTTTTACATCTGTTTCCCTTGTTTGTTAACCACAGAGTCACACGTCTTACACTCCATATTATTGTGATACTTGAACTTGTTATTTGTTTACTGACCGTGGAAATGCAAAAGTGTCCTGCAGTGCTGTCTGGAGAGGGTGCTGTCAGTCCCCAGCCAAACCAGCAGGAGCTACGGGGAGGAGACAACCAGGGTGTGAGCTAAGTAGCCTGTGCTAGGCATGGAAGGGTGGACTGAAGGTATTATACGCAGGGTCCTGCCTTGGCGGGGTGGAGTTAGAAAAGCTGAGCTGAGGAGCAGAAGAGATGCAGGAGAGAGGACAGGGGTGCTATGGTGGTGCTGCTGGGGAGATGCAGGGTTATGTGCAGGACCCGTGAGCTGTGCTGCCTGTGGAACAATATATAATATAGGAGCTCTGATTGCCATTCAGAGAAAGGGATGAGAACAAAACAAAGGTGGCAGAGAATCATTCTGTTTCCTTTTGTGATGAAGTGTGATTGCAATGAAGGGTGCAAGATCACGTTTAGGGCCAAAATAGCTTTGCAGGCTCTTTCACCAAGAATGTTTTTGTTTCTTTGAAGATGAGATTACTAGATTCTGACCGAGCTGTCTGTCTCCATGGTAGCAGAGCAGGCTATGAAGAGGACAAATGCAAACCCAAGTTTTCATTTCAGCTAACGTTGTTTTCTTAGGACTTGCCTGCACTGGGACATTCAGGAATGTTAAAATGAAATAAACCAATGCACATATGCTAAGTTGCACTAAACCTCTGTGTGGATGCTCGTTGTAACTCAGGTCACCGTTATCTTAGCCTTCTGTGAAATAAAACTGCCTTTCTTCTGAATGAAAATGCAATAAAGCCTCACTTATGTACACTGACCACTTAATTTGTCTTGATAGACATTTTCCTCCATGCCCCCATGTAAACGAAGCCTTAAGTGAAGACAGTACTGAGGCCACATTGTTGGGCAATGAAGATCCAAAGCTTAGCTGAGAGTGGTGTTGGGATACGATAGGACCAGACACTTCTCCTTAGGAAAGCCCTTGTTAACACGAATCTAAAAATATCTGCTTCTTGATGCAAACAGTCACATCTATTATAGGACATTTCAATCTGCCTTTTTGAAAAAGTTTATAGTGAGGCAATTCCAGAAATATTTGGAGGCTTCATATTTCCTTGATCCTAGCCAAATTGGTTTCAGGCCTCATTATGGTAGGGAAACTATAAGACTCTCTGACTTATTAGCTTACTGGCAGTAGCCAAAGACTGAGTTTACATATCAATTCTCTACAAAAAAAAAATAGGGTCAGGAAGTTTCGGGAGATCCATGATAGGCAAATACACTTCCTGGACAAATGTGTATCACAAATATACGGGCATTTCTTTCAGTGTAAAAAGTCACAGTGAAAATGATGACTGATTTCGCCTTCCAGGATTTACTACATGATATATGACAAAGTAGAATTAATGTGAAGTCTCATCAAGACAAAATATTATAGAAGTGACTCCACTAATTGGTGAAGCTCAGAATTTCCTATTTTGTGATAATAGGTAGACACGTGACTTTAAACATGTCTTAAATACTTGCATTTAATTAATTCTGGTTTTTGAAAATACAAACCGCTGCAAGTAGGTTGTCAGTGATCAGAGCTGTAGGCACTATTGCCTACCTAGAAACTAAGGAAGGTTTCCCACAAGAACAAGTAATGGGATCACTAAGATCTTCAATCAGTTAAGATTCCATTTTGCACTTTTCGTATCAAAAGAACCTCCCTCCCTTTATCTGACAGGGCATTCCCACAGGATGACGAATGTAGGTAACACCCTTGTTCATAAGCAGGGGGTGGCTGCGTGCCAAAAGTTAATTGAGTTCTGAAGATGGAGATGTGGGACAACAAGAATCAGCAATAGCTCTTTGAAAGATCCAGAGCAAAAGACTAGAGCGATCTGCCACATTTGTCAGCCCATACGAGTATGTCTGTCTGGACTTGGGTAGTATGTCACATTCTCTAACCCCTGAGGAGTGTAATAGGAGAGGTACAGGTAGAATCAAGAAATATATGGGTGGTATCTCTAAACCAGAGCAGAACTGTACAGTTTCCTTTGGTTGGTTGGTTTTTTTCCTAAATCATTAGTTGCACTCTAGAAATCCACCAACAGAAAAGAAGTAATATTTAAAGGGATTAGATCTTAACAAACAGCTGATGCTGAAACGCTGAAAAAAAGTGATGAAAAGCAGGAAATTCTAAGAAAAAAAATATTGCAATGAAAAAAGCAAAGTGTAATTAATGCAAGAGAGTAAAGAAATACATTATACACTGAGGCCACCTACTGGGTATTGCTGAATTAGCTGAGCAAATGGTAGAAAAGCTGCAAGAGTCAGTTGGCAGGAGTCCAAAACAGAGTAAGAGAACTATCTTGTTCTTAAAACAAACCCAACCCAACCCAACCCAACAACAACAAAACAAAGAAAAAAAGAAAAAACAACCCTCCAAAAAACCCTAAGCAAAACAAGATATAAAATCTATGTTCTGGAAACTCTCTTTTTTTTTTTTTTTTTTTTTTTTTTTTCCTTGTTTGATGTTTAGACAAAAAAAGGGGAAGTTTTTATGGGGTTTTTTTTTTTTATGGGGGGTTTGGGTTTTTTTTTT
>JANIJG010023469.1:0-19134 GCA_024611175.1 Megaceryle torquata
GGGCCCCCTGCTCTGGGTGACCCTGCTGGGTGGAGCAGGGGGGTGGCACCAGGTGATCCCCAGAGGGCCCTTCCCACCCCACCAGGCTGGGATTCTGTGATTCTGCGAGGCAGCAATGCTGGGAGGCCCTGGGGAGAACGGGTCACAGCACAGCCCTTGCTCAGGACCCTCAGGACAGCCGGGTGCTGGCTTGGGCAGACAGATCCTGTCCTGCAGAGGAGCACGACTGCAGCACCCTCCTCCCCTCACCTCCCAGCGTGGGCAGAGCCGGAATGGAAACTTTTCAAGCATGCTTTGAAAAGCTTCAGGGCAGCCTGCTGGAAAATTCAGCGGGGAATTCTTCCACGTGCAAACCCTCTTGCTGTGTGCAAATTCTGAAAAATGCAAACACGCTCCCTCACGAGGCTGCCCCACCGAACGCTCCGGCCGCCTCCCGCTTCTCTCCCTAATTAACACCCTGAATAACGTCCAGGGTGTTAATTAGCCAGCCCCTCATCCGTAGACTCCTGGGTGCTGATGTCACCCCTGGGAAACGCGAGGACGTCTCCCGGTGCGGGGCACCCCAGCCCCGCGGGCTCTCCTGGGGCTCAGGTCCCCGGATGGTAATGTTTAGGTGACTCGGTTGTAAAGAAATCCCACCCTGGGTCCCCAGGCTGAGGGTGCTTTTCATCCCCCCCTGGATATGTTCCCCCCAGCACAGCAGAGCCTGGGGGATGCTTGTGCCTGCTCCAGGGGTGCAATCCAGACCAGGGAACTCAGAAAAGCTGCCTTAAAATCAACCAAAACCTAAGCAGGGTCATGAGAGAGCCCTCCAGAGTGCTGGAGGAGGCAACACGGTGTCCCCAGCCCCAGGTGGGGTGTTCCCCCCCCGGCACTGCTGCAGCCCGCAGCCCAGGATAGCAGCCGCCTACCAACAGGAAACCCTCTGTACGTGTTCGCTGGGGCGGGGGGCCCGGGGAATCTCCTCTGAATGGAAAGAAAAGGCACCCCCGCACCCAGACACCAGCTTAGCACCTCCCCCAAGGCCAGGGGAGGGAATCGCCAGGGGTGCCCTTGCTGGGGTGCCCTGGGGGGGTGGTTGGAGGGGGTGGGGATCCTCTTCCCCCCACCAGATGCAAGGGCGAAGGTTGCTGCTGGCTGAGACAGCTTGTGGGTGGGAGAAGGTTAATGGGGTTGGGGTGGGAGATCCTGCTGGGAAGAGTCTGAAGGGAGCCTGGTCTCCGGCTGTGCAGGCAGCCCCGGCACAGGCAGGAGGCTCCAGGGAAGGGGGATGGGGATGGTGGGAGGGAGAGGAGGGAAGGAGCAAAGCAGAAAGGAAGAGGGAGATGGAGGAAAGGAAATTGCTGTCATGGGAGTTGGGTGTGGAGTAGGGGACAGGGACGGGAGCCTCATCCATAGGTGCTGTCCGGGATGACAAACAGAGTATCCAGCACCTCTTCACAGGTGAAAACAGCAGGATGAGGGCAGTCGTCAAACCTGAGGGTAAATATTCCCCATGGACAAGGAAGGTGGCAGCACCCACCTAAAGGGCTGCCAGTATAGCCCCTGCCAGCTGGAAACGTCTCACAAAAGTCCCAGTGAGGAAGAGCCAAGAGGAGATGGCAGGGGTTTGCTTGGCTGAGCTGGGGGTTTGAATGTCTCTGAGATACAAATGTGTCATTAACAGGGCATTTTTCCAGCTTCTTCAAGCTAAACAGCTAAAGAAATACATCCTCACAGTGGATGAGGCTCAGAAAACTTCAGTTTGCCAACGTGCCCCAAAGTGGAGCTGCTCCAAGCACTGGGATGACAGGGACCGTGGTGGCCTCTGTACCTTTGCTGCAGGGGAAGGAAAGGACTCGGGCAGTGCCTCTTTGGGACTGGCCAGGGGATTTCCCTTCCTACCCTGATTTCTTCTGTTAGCACGTTTCGTGATATCACGTCAAGTTTCAGCATCTTTTGAGGACTAATAGAAACCTCTCTGGTGAAGTGAGTTCCTGCTCCAGGCTCCTTCCCTCGCCATGGGGCATGGCAGAGAATGGCCAGATCCTGGTGACACCTCCCACCACAGCAGGAGCTGGCTCAAGCTCCCTCTCCTGCAAAGTGAGGGTTTGCAGGGGGTCCCATCTCACCCTCCACCCTCTGTGATCGCAGTCTCAGCCTAGGGGGTGGTTTGAGCACCTCCTGCCCCTTGGCTGCCTCCCCACTGCCAGATCCAACCCCAATGGTATGGGGAAGATCTAGTTTGGTTCTGTCCTCTTTGGTGCTGCCCCAGTCCTTGACCCCTGCATCTGCACCGTGACCTTGTCCCACTGCACGTGGCTCTGGTGGAAGATGCTGAAAAATCCCCCAGAACCTGGGCTTGGGCACAGCAGCAAAGACCAACCTGCCCATAAGAAGGCACCTAAAAACTGACTCGGTACCCTGGAGATACTGGCCCTGAATGACCTGAATTTCTAGCCCAGCTCCCTAGCAGGGGCCTGAGACCTGGACGTATTTCTCCTGAAAAAACACAGAGTTTAGGTCACCTTGTCCCAGAGGGTACTGGGGGCCGGATCCAGACAACACTCCCCAAATCCACCCCTCTCTCCTGGGAAGGGCCAGGCACAGGAATGCCATGGCTCTGCCAGCTCTTGCCCATCCTTTGCTGCGGCTGCAGGTGCATCTCCACCTCCACCACATCCTCCCATCTGGCCTGGCCAGTGGCACCACTTCTCTTTCGCTTCCCCGGGCCAACGTGGCGCGTGGGTGGGGGAGCCAAATGCACTGGCCCAGTGGTATAGATGCTGGCAACCCCAGGAGCTCACGTCACTTTGGCTGAGAGGAAGGAGAAGCAGAAACTCCTGGGAGGGCTGAGCTGCCAGAAGGGAATCTGTGGGGGGCTGTGCTTCAGTGGCCTGGGGATGCAGCAAAGAGCAGCTGAGGGGGGCAGAGCATCCTACCCCGTGCTGTGCCCTGTCCCCGCCCGTATGGCAGGGGCAGAGGCTGCTGCTGGGGGAGTGTCACCAGGTGATGTCCCCATGCAGGGAGAGCAGCCAAAACTCCAGCAGCCCAGCCATGGTCACCTGTTCTGTAGCTGAAGCTGTTGTGTCCCTCTGCAGCGTTTGGCAGGGTGCTCCCCCTCCCCAAATCCACAGCTTTGTGGGGTCTTTGGGGAAGAGGGGAGCACAGAGGGGAGATAGGATGAGATCCAAAGGTGGATTAAGGGAGACTGGAGGATGAAGCTGAAGAGATGCTCATCTGAAAGGACATGGCAGCAAAACTCATCTACCCCTGGCCACAGCCAGCAGGCTGCAGAGGGGTTTGCCAGCTCGGGGAACACGAGGCGATGTGGACACCCCAGAGCTGGGTTTTGGGCTATGCCCAAGTGGCTGGGGATGTTTAGGATGGAGCAGGGTACTGTGACTGACTGTGGACCGATGGGTTCTGAGCATCCCTGCCAAAGTCTGGGAGCACCTGATGACCCCTATTGCGCTGTGGCCCCCACCCTGCGTCTCCGCAGGGTCCTGGCACCCCCCAGTCCATCAGTGGTGAGCCCCAAGCTGCGGGGAGGTGGGCTGGGGTGGGGGAGGGCACAGGAAGACAGATTAACGGCAGCCAGTCGTGAAATCTGGGGCAGACCCATCTGTCAGGCGTCTCCTGGTTGAATCCAGCTGCGATGCCTCCCCCCGCATCGCCCCCACCTCCTGCATCCCCTCCCCACCCAGCTCCCTGCAAACTCACATCCGGGGGGGCTGCGGGGAGCATCCTCAGGCTGGGAGAGGAGGCCTTGGGGCAGCGAAGGGGCTTTTTACTCTTATTAAACCCTGGATGTGCCTTTTGTTCCCAAAGGCAGCTGCTGGCTCTGGCTCCCAGCTCTCCTCCAACCCAGTTTTGGGACAGTCGGGGTTTTTCTCCTTTTTTTGAGGTCTCCAGAAAGCTCCAAGTCGGGGAGTCAGGAGGTTTCATGACAGTTTTGCTTAAAATTAGGAGCTTAAGGGAGAAAAAACCCCACATTTGGAGAGGGGAGGGGAAAGGGCAGATAGGTGACTCCAGCTGTGCCAAAGGCTCTGAACCTCCCATACATGTGGCCAACCCCTGGCTCTGAGGTTCCTGGACAGCCTGGCTTTGGAAGCTGCTCTCAAAGCTTTCAGTGACTGGTGGTGTTTGAGCAGCGTGCCAGCACTGCCAGCCCTGGGAGGTGCCAGGGATGCCACCAGCAGGCCCATGGGGCTGCAGCACAAAGGAACCAGAGCAGCAAGGGGAGGCTGGGACTTGGCAGGATGGCGCCCTGGCAGCCAAGCCCCACACCAGCCCTGCATTCAGGCCAGGAGGGGAACCCCCCGACACCTTGTTCAAACTGTGAAATAGGAAAAATAACCTCTCTGCCCAAGAAGCTGCCTGTCTCCCACAGAGCACCTAGCTCAGAGTTTGAGCAACAGCAGGCAGAAAGCAGCTTGGAAATGCCTGGCCCTGCCATCAGCTCTGCTTGGCACCTGGTGCTGTGGGAAAAGGTGCCTTTTCATCAAACTGGGCAGGAGAGCTGGGTGGGAGGACACGAATCCGCCTGAAATGAAAATATACATCTGGATGTGTGTGTATGTAACCTAGAGCTGCGCGGGCACGTTCACCCGCCTGGGTTTGCAGTGACCTCAGTTTAACTTGGCAGCCGTCAGATGTCTTATCTTATCTCTGCATCAAGCTGTGCTCACAGCTAAACAAGTGCCAAGCACCTCGGCTTCCCCTGCTCCTGCCGGCTGGGGCACCCGTGTTGTGCAGGCAGCGCACGGGTGCTCACCGTCGCACGGAGGGCACCGGCTGCTCCTCGCGCCACACTCGCAGTTGGTGCTGCAGCTTTCCCTGGGGTTAATTCAGGGCAACAGGGAGTTCTCCCATCCCTGCATCCCTCCTCCATCCCCTAGCATCCTGGGAAGGGGAGGGTGAGATGCTGGGTGTAGAATCATAGAATGGTTTGGGTTGGAAGCAATTTTCAAGCTCATCTCATCCGCACCCCCCCACCGAAGATGCTGCAACCAGAGCAGGTTGCTCAGAGCCCCGGCCAACCTCACCTGAATGGTGCCAGGGATGGGGCAGCGGCCACCTCTCCAGGGTAAAACATTTCTTCCTTCTCTCCAGTCTCAAGCCATCACCCCTGTCCTGTCCCAACAGCTCCTGCTCAACAGTCTGTCCCCATCTTTCTGACAGGCTCCTTGCAGTCCTGAAAGGCTCCCAGAAGGTCTCCCCAGAGCCTTCTCCTCTCCAGGCTTGAATAACCCCAACCCCAACCAAATAATACCATCCTTGTCTCTCTTTTCATGAGCACTGAAGCTCAAACCAGCTGTGCTCCGAGTGCAGCGGTGCCCAGGGTGTGCAGGTGATCTGGTGTGGGCAGCCAGGGATGCTCAGGGTGGGTGATGGGCTGCAGGGTAGAGCTCCCCAGGTAAAGCACAGATGCAAAAGGCATCCAACCTGCTGCTTGGCAGGGAGGATTGTCACCCTGATTTATAGCTTGCTGTTTTCCTTTCCTGGTAGCTTCTAAACCCAAATATTGGCAGTTGGTTTTTTTTTTTTCCCCAGAATAGGGGAAGGGGACGGGGAAGGGCAGCTCAGGAAAGTAACCTGTGAGCTCCTTGCCATGTGATATGCACAAGCCATGCCAGGAGGATGGGAGGGTCACTGCCTTTGGTGTAGATGTCATTTTTCAGGTGCAGCCAGAGCTGGACAGGGGCATGTGCCCCCCCAGCCCTGCCTCAGCTGCCTCTGTGGTTTCCCTACCTGTTCCAGGGGCCCCCTGGGCTGGGGTGACAGCGAGACGCAGAAGGCAGGATGTCACCTCAAACCTCAAGAGGAGCTGCCACCGAGGGGGAGGGTGGCTGGGATGCCGAGGCAAGGGGATTTGCCATGTAAACACGGATGCTCCTCTCCCAGCTGTCCTCTTCCACAGCCTCCCAGCCTTGCCAGGGACCATGTGGTTCTTGTGTTCCCCTGGGAACAGGGAATGGCCTCTGTGCACCATGAGCTCCCAGGGGAGTGGGGACATAGCCCTTTTCTGGGGCCATGTGGGGATCCTGCTGTGACAATGACGAAGGACAATGCCCTGATTCCCTCGGGGGTCCTTCTTGGGGTAGTGGCATGAGGGTATCCCCTTCTCCTGGGGTCGGTCCCCTTCCCCTTGGACCCTGCCATCCACCATGAGGTGGGTTTGGTAGCTTTGGGGCAACAGCTGGGGATTCTGTGTGACCCCTTAAGCTCATGGGGGAGAGGGGTGGGGGGTGCTCAGGGCTGGAGGGGTCAGCCTGGTACTCTGCCCTCAGCCTGCTCTGTTTCTGGGCTCCTCAAGAGCCAGTTTGACTCCAGCTAGTGGGGGGTCACTCCTAAAACCCTCTGTGCTCTCCAGAGCCCTGTCGGCACCCGCTGGCCATAACGGGGCTGACTCGGGGGGGTCAGGAGACACAGCCCCAGGTATGAAAGTGCTCACCACAGCTCCAGTGCTGCTGGGTGGAGATGTCACACTGGGAGAGAACCCACATGTGCAGGGACCCATGGAGCACCCACAGCACCCACATGTGCAGGGACCCCCAAAGTGTCACATCCCCAGGGCTGGGGCATTAAGGCAGCGATTTCACCACTGCCCAACAGCAAAAGGATGAGGATGGGGAGGGGGACATGGAGGCAACCCAACCCTCTGCCTGTGCCCCCTCCCTGGCCCCCCTGCGCCTCGGCTCTGGGCTCCACCGGGGAGATGAAGGTTTCCGGCTTCGCAGGTGTGCGGTGGGGCTGGGTGGGGGTGGGGGGACCAGGGCACCACAGTGGGTGGGGGTCGCGGGGCATTGCAGGCTTGCGTCTGCTGGCTCAGCCTGGCTGCAAGGCACCCATATGCTGCTCTGGGTTACAGGCAGGGGCACCCAGCCCTGGGCTGCACCGAGGGTGAGGATGGTCCTGTTGGGGACGGTCTGGCCCCTTTTTACCCACCCTGTGTCCCTGGCACAGCCCCGAACCCCGCAATGCCCCGGGCAGGGAGGAACCTTCCCTCTGGTTGTGCCAAGGAGATGCTCTGGGATGGTGACGAGTTCAGCTCTGGCTCCCTGGGCCTTCAGACGGCAAATGTGGCATCAGCCTCTGGCCACCAGCTGTCTGGTCACTCTTGCCACCACAGCGTGGAGCAGGAGGGGCCATGGGAGGGGGCTCCTGAGCCTGCGAATAAGAACTTTTGTGGCTTTGAAAGAAAGAAGAAAACCCTGCATCTCTGGGGAGCAGCTGCTCCTGTTTGCCCGTCTCCTTTCCTGCCTCTTTTCTTTGCTTTTTCTTTTTTTTTTTTTTAATCTTCTCCTCTCGAGCACAGCAACAACGCTAAGATGGAGCCGCTTCCCTCCCATCTAACCCATAACCAGCTCCCTCCACCTCCCCCAACCTACCACCTCCACCTCAAGGATGACAATGACAGCTGCAGGGGTTGCGGGTGTCCCTTCCCCCTCTTCCGCACCCCTTCCCGTCCCCCTCCTTGTCACCAACCCCCTCCTCACCCCCCGGCCCAGTGGCGAGCCCCCTGAGCCGGGGGCTGCCTGGTGGCCCTGCAGCTTTTCGCCTTGACATTTGAAAAATGCCAGGCTGAGCCGGGAGACGGCAGCTGCGGGGTGGCACCCGGCCAACTATTTCATTTTTAGGTGGGTTTCAGTTTGTTTTCCGTGGCGGACGCCGCTGGTGGGAATGAAAGGGGAAGGCTGAGCCCCGGCTCTTGCCCTCTGGGTTTGGGGGCTGTGGTGGGGGCTGCCAGGGGGATGTGGCACCTGAGGGTAGCTTGGTGACGTGGTTTCACCCCGGCAAACAGGGACTGACCTTGTGCCCAAGGACTGGTGGCCCTTTGGCTGGCGCATGGCTCAGCGGTGCAGCTGCCCCCACCACCCCAAACCCTGGGGGTATCCATGTGTCATCCCCCCAGTTTGGAGTCCTGGTGTCCGAGGGTCTCTGTGTGTCCCCAGTGCCAGTCTCAGCTGGGTTCTGGCTACCAGTGCGCTTACTGGGTGGGAAGAGATGGCTGGACCAAGTCCAGTGAATAATAATCAGCACCCCACTCCCCTGAGAGTTTGGCCAGGAGCAGGACTGGGGGGATCTGGACAGGTCCAGACACTTTGTCCTGGAGGACCCATGACCCTGGCCTGGCCACGGTGCCACTGGGAGAGCCCCACCCATGAGTCCACGTGGGGAAGAGTCACCCCCTTGCCTGGGTGTCTGCAGTCCCTCTGTGGCCCCTGAGGAGACGGGGAGCAGGCACAGCCCTGGCACAGGTCTCAGTGGCAGTGGGTGCCACAGGGGATGGCACCGATGATTGGGGGGTTTGTGGGGAATGTGGCACGGGGGAGGGGGAAGGGAGAGGCTATTTTTTCCCCCATTGCAGACCCAGTGGCCACAGGCAACACCAGCCAGGCCAGAGCAAGGGACTGGGGGATGCTGTGCCCTGTGCCCTCCTCCGTCCAGCACTAGGGACTGCAGCAGGCAGCAAGGACAACGCTTTGATACTCATATTTTATATTCATGTAAGCAACATAAATCCGCCTGGCTGCTCTTTCCCTGACAATAGAATGCATTATGATGGAAATATCCTCTGGAGGACTGCAGCTTAATTACCTCCTGATTTGCATTTTTGCATATTAATGACTGCAGAGCTGCTAATTTTGCTGCATTATTTTAAAGGCAAAGCAACCCTGCTCCTCTGTCTCACCTGCCATTTCCTCTCCCCTCACTTTCTCCTCCCTAGGGCCAGAGGTAGCACAGCCCTGGGCTCAGCAAGACCCTCTTCAGTCATGACCCCAGCAATGGCCCAGCACCGTCCCAGTGCAGCAGCAGAACAGCACCCAGTGCCTTCCTCGTTACCACGGTGCCCTCATCAGCCACTCGGGTCACCCAGCACCGTGAGATGTCCCTTGCGTGGGATGCCCCAAGCCAGGTGCCCTTATGGGGTGTCCTGGGGATGTGCCCAGCTCCTTGGTGAGCGTCGGGGGCAGCGTGGCCGCCTGCGTCCTCCGCACTCCCCACTATTGTTCTGGAGGAGGCTTTTTGGGCAGAGGTGTCACCACGTGTTACTTCCACTCCACAACTTTAACAGCAACAGGCTGGGGAGGAGGAAAGGGGCTTGTGTTCCCCTGCTCCCCTCCGGGCTCACTTCTCTCCAGTCCTGCACATCCCTGCTCCTGCTGGCACCCTGGGACAGGGCAGGGCACCAGGCTGGGCATGGAGGAGCCACTTCCCAAAATAACTGGTGGGAAGAGGAAGGATCCAGGGGTGGGGTGATGGTTGAGCCCTCTCTTTCCTCTCAACAGGCCCCGTGGGTGCTGGGGTGCTGCAGCCCTGGGGTGATGGGCAGGGCTGGCGTCTGCCTGACTGCTGCCCAGCTTGGAGGTGCTTCACCCCTAGTCCAGCTTCCCTGGTGGCAGTGACCCCACCCTGTGTGTCACTGTCCTGGGCTTCCCATCCTGCCTAACAGGATCCAGCTGTACTCCAGGCAAGACCCACTGCCCAGTCCCCAGATGTGATCCCAGTCCTCGGAGCTGGAGTTGGTCTCTGCTCCCTTTCCACATCTCACTCCACATCAGAGGGTCAGAAGCAGAACCAAGGGCTTTCCAACCCTGGCCAAAGCCAGTTGTGTGGCTACATGTCCCAGGCAGCAAGCTGGCCCAAGTGCCACCAACCCAGGACTGCCTGGGGTGACTCACCCTGCCAGATGCCACCAAGGTCTGGGTGCAGGGAGAGCCTGGGGATGTCACAGGCCAAAGGGTGCTGAGCATCAGTCAGAGGGCAGGGCAGAAAGAGCGGGGGGACGGCTGGGGATGGGGACGGGGCTGAGGCTGGGGACAGGAGCGGGGGCAGGGACGGGGCAGGGTCCGCAGCGGGTCACACGGCGGCGCGCGGGGGGGCCCGTGGGGGTGGGGGGGGCTCGTTGCGCCACCTGGTGGGCGATGGACGCGCTGCGGGGGCGAGTGGGGGACAGGGGGACCCCCTGGGTGCCTGGGAGGGGGGTATATGGCGGGGGGGGGGGGGGGGGGGAGAAACCCGGCGGGGGCGGCGGGGGGGGGGGGGGAGAAAACCCAGCAGTGTCCCGTGGGGTGCGGGGGGCAGGACCCCAGTGGGTACCCCCCGTGCTCTCTGGTCCGGCTCCAGCAGGAGCGGGGCCACTCGTGGGCTCCCCAAAAGGCGGGTTGCGTGGTTTTAACCCCAGACCCCGCCTGCAGCTCCCGCCTTCCTCCCTTTCTTCCCGAGGACGTGTCCCCGACGTGTCCCCCCGGGTGTCACAGCGGTCCCACGCGGGATCCAGCCCAGCCCGTCCAGGCGCTGCATGCAGGGATACCGGGACCGGCCCCCCCGCCCCTCCCCCAGCTTGGGTGGCTGCGCCACGACATGTGGAACCCTGTGTCCCACCAGCAGCCCACGCACCCCTCGGAATCCCCCCGGCCCCCCCGCAGCGGGACTGGGCGCGGGGAGAACGCGGTGCCCTCGGCAGGGCCGGGGCCGGGCCGGGCATCCCCACTAGAGGGCAGCGGGAGCCCAGGAATTGGGGTCCCCGGGCGGGACCCGCATCCTGCACCCCTCCACCCACCCCCTGCATCCTGCCATGCACCCTTCCATCCTCCACCCCTCATCCAGACCTCCAACCTCCACCCTACACCTCTTTCCCCTTTCACCCCTCTCCACACCCTCCCACCCCTTCACCCCCTTTCTTCCCGTTCCCATCCAGACCCAGCACTCCTGGGTTCCTGCTGCATCACCCAGGCACCCCTCTGTGCCTTAGTTTTACCAGGAAACGAACCACACCGGTGAGCTCTGGCACCCCCTGGCACCCCCTGTCCTGCTCCCCTTGGAAGGGACCCGCCTCTTAGGGTGCCACCCGGGCCAGGAGTTTAACCCTCTCCCTTCCCAAGCCAGTAGCATCCCAGTAACACACCAGCCTTGACACGCTGACCTGCCCTGCACCACCCACTCCCCCCACCCCTCCTCCCCGCATCCTGGAGCCCCCCTCCATCCCTAAGGACCTCTGGTGTCACCACGGCAACCAGTGATGGTCAGCAGCCAGTGACCTGGGCGCCCTGGAGGGAGCCCTGGCCCTGGCCGAGGTCACCAGGGTCAATCAATCTCATTGCTATGCACAGAGCCCGGTAACAAGGGCCGGGCAGAGCACACGAGGGGGAGAGAAAAGAGGACAAAACGGGGGGGAAATGGTATAAAAGCCACTCCAAGAATTTTGTTTCAAAAACCTGTCCCAGTGCTGTCCCAGTACCCCCCCAGTCCTTGCCCTCTTAGGGGACCCCTGAGATGGGTCCTTTCAGGAACCATGGGCAGAGGGGCTGTGGGGTTCTTAGGGCGGGCAGGGACATGCCTGGGTGGGTGTCCCCGGGCAGGGTGGGGGTCTGGGTGCCCGGGGTCAGGCCATGATGCCTGGTACCCCGGCATCTGGGGGCTGCCGGTTCCCGCACCCCCCGCCCCCTTGATCCCGCTCCCAGCGGCGTTACCGCATCCCGCCAGAGAGCGTCAGCAGGCGGCTGCGGGAAGGGGCAGGGGAGAGGGGGAGGTTTTGCTGCATCCCACCAGCCTCCTCCTGCTCCATCCCGGAGGGGGAGAGCAGCGGGCAGCCATGTGCCCCCACCCCCCGCCCCCAGCAATGGGGAAACGAGCCCGGGGAGGGCTCAGAGGTTGCTGAATAAGCAAGATGATGGCAGCTTTCTTCCATCCGCTGCGAGCCTTCCTCACCCCCCTGCCAGCCCCATCCAGCCCTGGGCTGGGAGCCACGTCTGTGGGGCGTCCTGGCCTGGCTGAGGCCCAGCAGACTCATCACCCCGGTGGGCTCTCTGCCCACACCTCCTGCCTGCCCTGCCCGAGCTGGGTTCGATCGGTCGCTGCTGGCTGGCCCCGGCTCCGGGCTGGGCTGCAGCTGGGCAGCAGAGCCCGCTCCCAAGCAGGGGGAGGGCAGGAGGCACTGAAATCTTCCCCCAGACAGGGTCCTGCTCCTCGGGAGCAGCCCAGCCTGGCAGGGCAGGTGGAGGCTGTCCGGGAGGACAACTGGGTGGGAAGCTCAACTTTTTCCATCTTGAGATGCTCCACGGTGCAGCTGGTCCAGGGGTGCAGCCAGTCCAGGGGTGCAGACATCTCCTGGATGAGGTCTCAGCCCAAAAAGCCACCAGGTCCCAGCAGAGGTTGCTCAGGGCGGCCAGACCCTACATTGCCACCTCCTGACCCCCAAACCGACCCCCCCCCACCCAAGGGACAGCACGGAGCTCAGGGTGTGGGGGGTTGGGGAGGGGGCTGTGGCCATTCCTGGAGCTCTACTGTTTCCCCTCGTGCCCCCCTCAGCTCCCCCACTGCTCTGGTCTGGGGATGGAGCCTGCAGAGGACAGACATGGTGTCTCCAGCACACAACCACACTCACCTCGGAGAGGGGGGCTGCTGGGAAAAGGCTCCCCCCGCCTCTGCTGGGTCGCCCACAGGAAGGGGCATTGCCAGCATTTACCGGTACTGGGTTGACTGCACTGTCTCAGGGCCTTCCCAGTTCCTCCAGGACCTCCCCAGGGTCTGAGCCTGTTGGGAGCCTCATGTCCAAGGTACGATGACATCCCAGTCTCTCGATGCTCCTGGGGACCCCTCCATCCCTCTGCTGAGGTGCGATGCACCAGCAGGGTGAGAGCAGGGGGCCAGAGGGTGCTTCTCCCCCCACCTTAACATTGCCCCAAGTTCCCATTTTGGCTCCAGCCCCACATGGAGACCCTGGGGGGACCCCCTGGGACCAGCAGTTCTGGGATGCTCCTGCACCTGCTCCCCACCCCCAACATCCCGCCTGGAGCCGCACGAAGGCAGATTGTAGCTGACAGCTGGAAGATGGATTTATTGCAATGATGCAAAAATTAGTTTATAGAATATATATAAATAAAGATTTCCTTCCTTGATGGGCGAACTCAACACAGCAGCAGCTCTTCTGGCAGGATTTATTAATCACCCCGGCACGCTGTTTGTGCAGTGGCAACTATTTCCTGGGTAAACAGACCTGGCAGTGCCCTGAGAAGGGACAAGAAATCCCCAATTTTAGCTCTCTCCTCAGCCCTGTGCCACTTATTGCTGCTGTGAGCAGGCCTGAACATGAACTGGGGCAGCCTGGCAGAGCAGGGCCCCCCTCTCCCTGAAACTGTCTGGAAGGGAGGTTAAACATGGGGAAACTGAGGCATGGATACGCCGTGACATGTCTGAAGCTAAAAAAGAACCAAAGGGAGAAAATGGGATCCTGAGCTGGTGTGAACGTAAATGGGGGATGTGCTTTCTCTGAGGTTTGGAAGGAGGATGCAGTTGTCCTGGTGGGGACCTGCCAGACCCCCTGCACCTCTCCCGGGTGAAATACCTCCTCCCACCTTGGAAAACGAGGAAGCACCCCTGGGACAGCTCAACCCCATCACCACCCTGCTCCCAAGCACCATCACCCCATCCCACGGGGGACCACAGCCTAGCAGGGCTGCGGTGGGGGTGACAGCGGGGACCGTGGGGGTCCCTGGGTGCCCTGTGGGGCGCCGGGCACAGGCGGGGTACAGGCTGCTGCTCTCTGTGTCTCCTTGTTGTGCGGTCGATCCCCAGACAGACTCCTCGCCTTGCTGCGTGTGCTCTTTCGAGCCCATTGATTTCCCTGAGTAAGTGAGTTTGTATGGATCATGCAGCATGCAGGCCGGGCTGCCCAGCGGTGCAGCAGCCGGCGGGGGGGAGGGCGTGTGAGGGAGGGGGGAGCCGGGGAGAGAGCAGAGCCGATCAATATGGACAGTGTGAAGTGAATTAATGGAAGACGTAGAGGCTGGCTGACAGCGCTGCCGAGGCCAGGCTGCCCTTTGGGGAGCTGCTTGAAGGCAGCTGGCGATGCTGCGAGGGGTCCCTGGGGACCCTGGCTCCAATCTTGCCGGGGGACGCCAGTGGGGGGGTCTTGTGGCTTTAGAGTTTCCCCCTTCCATCAAGAGATTTGGGATCCTCTGTGTCCTGAGTCAGCCCCGTGCACCCGAGCCCTGTCTCGGCCAGGGTAGCACCGTGGCCCAGGCACCAGAGGGTGCCCAGCTCCGCCAGAGCATCTGGAGCCACATTCCCCACAGCCAGGCATCTTGGGTTTAAAAAAAATGTATTTTCTTACAGCAGACAAAAAGCTCTCAGGGAGGCTGTTTGGTCGGGATTTTCATGAAAATGTTTGGTGGGATGTGTTGAAAATAAAAAGAGAGAAAAAACACCACAGCTTCTAATAAAAATCTTTTGCTTTTTTTTTTCCCTTTCAAGAGGGTTCCCCACACCCAGAGAAGCTGAGTGCAACTGGGCCCTTGCCCACAACCAGCGTGGAGCAAGTGGGGAGGTTTCCCATGTCTCATTTGCCTTTGCAGAGCATTTGGTGGTGAGCTCATAAAAAAACAAAGCCTCAAAAATCCCCCCAAAGTGCTTCCCACGGCACCAAGAGGCCAGGAGCAGCGTGGGGCAGCCACTGGTAGCAGCATTTCTCTGTCAGGGGTCATGGCCATTTGCTGCTCTGCCGTGGGTCCAGGGGGGTGATTCCTGGTGCCGGTAACACCAGTTAAACAGAATCACCTACTGCATATGGGCAGTGTAGAAATCTCCCAAACTCCACACAGGATGAGATAATTTACAGCCCATACCACTTATTGAGGCTCATTAGGGTCTTCAGGGCATAATTACTCTTCCTCTTTCTGGCATGTCTTTGCTGGGATTGAGATACAGAGGAGGTAACCTTGGCTGGCATCATTAGGTTTCAGTGTTAACACACTTTGGGAATGGAAGTTTCCACTAAGACAGACTCAGGTGGGGGTTGTCTGGCTCATTTTGCTCAGGCTGTGCAGTGAAGTGCTTGGGGAGGCACTGGAGCAACCTGAGAAAGTATCTCCAGGTCCTGCTGTTTCTGTTTTGCTTTTGTAAGGGGAATGAAGTAGGCGAGCTGGGCTCAGGGGAGCACTGGCTGGGCCCACCTGTCAGCTTTCTCCAGCTGGGTCTATGGGTGCTTGAGGAAGGGGATGGTGCCTTGAGGCCACGGCATTGGGTCTGGTATTTTGCAGTGCAGGGTGGGATTTGTGTGGGTGATGCTGGTGGGTGCAGCCTTGTGCAAGGTTGTGCTCAGGAGGTTTTTCCTCAGGGTGGGGAAGGCTACTGGGGGGGTGGGGGAGCGGTTGATGTTTCTGGGGCTTTTGGAGTTTTTCTTTTCCCCCCCTTAGTGTGGAAGCAGGAGGAAAAGTTGTTGCTAGTGATGCTTCAGGAGCTGGGTTGGAAACGTGGAAAAGCGTCCTGGGGGTTTCTGTGGCACCTGGTGCTTTGGTGCAGAAGGGACAGCTCCCCTTGGACAGGGGCTGGCAGGGCACTTAGGACTTCATACCCATCCCCAAGCCCACAGTGACAGCTGCAGGGAGCAACTGGCCAGGGGCTGGAGCATCTTCAGGTGTTGTCTGATCCCATGCTCCTGTTGCAGCCCAAACACCGTCAGCTCCCGGGAACTGGAGCGATGGAAAACCCTGCTGAGCAGGTGGATGGGCAGAGCATGACCCGCTCTTGGCACACATTGCCCACCCCTGATGCGAGCGCATGGGGAGGCCACCCCGGAGATGGGTGCCCACGCCTCCACCACGAGCTACGCAACAGAGACGTGGCGTGAAGGGGATGCGACGGGTGAAGAAGGGTATCAACACCAGTCTGGTGCTGGGTCCTTCCCAGTAACGCCTGGCCTGTGGGACCCGAGAGAAAAGCGACTCCTCTGGGCCCAGCACTGGGTAACAGGAGGGAGATGGACCTGAGGAGGGGGGGTGGGAAGAGGTGTGCTGGCCCTTTAAGAGAATAATTTCGGAGCTGGCCTACTGAGTTATTGATTGGCGCTATGGTAACGTATATTAGATTATGTATGGCTGGAAATGTGTTGTGGACTGGGAGGCTTGTTTGGGAAGCTAGCACTCTTCTTCTTGTAAACCAGCTCCCCGCAGAGGATTTGGGATGTAGAGGGTCTGAAGCCCGTCAGCTCAGCCGGAGCTGAGGACAGGCAGCTCTCAATGCATGTGTGAGACCGCGGGGTCCAGTGCTCTGCGGGCATCTTTGGGTCAAAGGGATGGATGCTGAAGGGTTTGTGTTCAAAAGGGTGTTATCAGGTGGTTGGAGATACCTGTGGAATTGGCCAAAAGTGGGAAAACCCTGCAGCTGGCCCCCTTCTTCCAGCCAGCTACCAGCAACTCCCACCTCCTGTCTACCTTGGATAAGATGAAACACCAGGGGAAGCCCCAGCCCCACTGAAACAGTCCAGGTGAAACGTCTGGGTTCCCCCCAGCCTCTCAGCCCATCTGCCAGGGCTTGGGCTTGGGTTTATTTGCGTGAGCCAGCAAACACCATTTTTTTCCTATAGCTATGACACAGAGCGGGCTTCAAGGGAGGCGGGTTTACAAAAACCATCTCCTTTGCCATCCAATTGTTGCTTGGTGAGTCTGAGCCCTGCAGCTCTGCATCTTCCATTCCATAAGTGTGTTAACACTGAAACTTAATGCCGGCCAAGGTTGCCTCTTCTATAGCTCAAAGACGTGCCAGAAAGAGGAAAAGTAATGATACCCTTGGCTTTCAGGGGAGGCTTCTCCCACTCCCAGCCCTGGGAGCACTGTGCAGTCCAATCCACACCCCTCCCCTGGGAGTGCCAAGAGAGAGCAGCTCTTGTTTGGGCTCCCAAATCCCAGCAAAACTCCTCTGTGCCCATTCCCTTGCCTACAGGTTAGCAGGACAAGACAGGGCTCCTCCTGCTCCTGCTGGATGGTCCTCTCTGGAGAGAGAGCCTGGAGGTGTGTGGACCCTGATGCACAGCGGGGCTGGGAGATGAAGGCGCCGTATCGATTCTGGCCTCTCGCCGTCACCTTTCGGCACTGACCGCGGGGCAGCTTGGGGAGGCAACGGACCGTGCTGCTGTGCTTAGAGCGCGGTCGGGGGTATTGTGCCAGAGTAATTGGGCTTAGAAAATGAGAGGCTTTGCAATCGTTTAAAAGCGGGGAGGGAGGGGAAGGCGATGGGGAGAGGCAGCTGCTGGAGGAGCTGAGGGAAGGAGGGTTCAGCCCAGGGGAGGTCACAGAGGTGCCACGGGGTGGGATGGACTTTGGGGTACCCCCGCAGCAGCCTTGGTGCTTGGGTGTGAACTGTGCCGGCTCCCTTCTTTTTCCACTGCCAGCTCCTGGTCCTGCAGATATCCCTGTGTCGTGTGGTCCTTCCAGCTCCTGGTCCTGCCAGACCCAAGGGAGCAGCTGCCCAATGAGGGACCTCATCTTTGTAGGGGTCCAACAACCACCCCCACCACAGCTGGGGTCAAGCCAGCAAGGCCAGGCAGGGACAGGGATGCACTGGGGACAGTGGGCAAAGAGGGGACAGGACCCTCAGGGCAGGATGGTGTTCATGCATGGTGCTGGGGCAGCGGGAGGCTGGCTGGAGACAGGACAAGGGAGTTCAGGTGGGGAAACAGGGCTCTTTCTTGTATCTTGCAGGGCTGCTGCTTCCATCTGGCTCCAGAGCTCACAGCTGGAGACCTGGCAGCGAGACGGGGATATCTGGGTCCAGAAGCCACCAGGTATTGAGATGTTTCGCTCCAGGCCATTGTCAGCAACTGCTCCTCCAGTCTTCTCCTGTCTTACCTTCCTGTTTTCCCTCCTTCTCCACATAACATAAAAACCAATTGACCCCTCAGCTGGGCATTCCAAGCGTGAGTGCAGTGGGAGAGGGAGGGATCCTTCGGGGGCTGCTCGAAATGCCAGCAGCTTCAGTGACTGCACCAACTCCATCTCGGATGCCCAGTGGTGTCTCCCAGCTCCCTGTGGGACAGGCAGGGATGGAATCGCCAACCTGGGCTTGAATTCAACCCAATAAACCCTGAGCGTTGGCCCTGCAGCCACAGGGCTGGCCAGGCAGCTGCTCGGCTTTGGTCCATGAACTGGAGCTGCAGGCTGGTGCCGAGACTGTGGGGCTCCTGAGCTGCTCTGGGAGCTGAAGTTGCTTGGAAAGGGATTGTCTGTGGCCAGGCTGGGGGTTGGTCTGAAAAGCTCTGAATTTTGGGATATTTTTAAGCACATTTCTGGCTTTCCCACGTGTGGGCAATTGCTGAAGTACTCGCTAGAAAGGCTGGAAAGGCTGGGCAAGCCCCTCCACGGGTTCGGTGTGCTCAGAGAGCTGGGGTGGGTCGTGGATACCTCAATTGCATCAGTGCCAGCCTGTGGGAATCTCCCAGTTCCCAGCTCCTGCTCCTCATGGGGCTGGTGGCTCCAGAGGCTCTGGGTGAGTCCCTTTGAACGCCAAACACTTCTGCAAAGTTGTGGTCCCTGCTTGTCCTCCTTTTCTTGCCTTTCCTCCCTTCTTGCCCTTCTTTCTCTCTTTTTCTTGTGCTAATTCTCATTCCTGCATCCTGTCTGGCTCCAAGGGCTGGAAGAGAATGAAAACAAAATCAAAAATGAAACACAATGAGGAAGATACCATCCCTGTTCCCCTTGGATAAGTGTAAGCAGACATCTGTGGGTGCACACAGATGCTCTGGCCCAAATCCTCACTGGTCCTGGGAATGGTGTGTGGTTTAGGTTGGGGTTTTTTTGGTTTTGCTGGGTTTTTCCCCTTCCAGCTGGCTTGAGCTGCTGCAGGGAAGGGTGCCTGGTGCCAGAGCCAGGAGTGAGCCTGGCAATATTAGAGCCCCTCTGTGAGTCACAGGTATTGCTTGGGCTGGGGGAGAGGAGAGGACTGTGCCGGGGTGATGGATGGAGGAAGGTAATAGCACTTGGCTCCCCAGCACATCTCCAATATGCAGCTTGCAGCACTTGTCAATCAATTAAGCCAACACGCCAGGACTGCTTCAGATCTATTTAAAGAGCCTGTCTGCCTGGCCCTGAAAGGCAGAAGCTGCTAAAAAACCCCCATTCTCTCCTCCTCTCCTGCCCCTTGCTGCCCCTCACCAGGAGGAAGAGAAGGCTCATCCCAGGGTCACCTTCCCTTTGCCGTGGGGATGTGCCAGCCTTCCCCTGATGGTCCCAAGGGTTCTGCTCTACTCAGTCCCTCCTGGGCCAGTGACAACTGCACAAGAAGGACATGGCCCTCTTGGAGTGGGGCCAGAGGAGCCCCAGCAATGCTGGGAGGGCTGGAACCCCTCTGCTGGGAGCCAGGCTGGGAGAGCTG
>JANIJG010023472.1:0-18486 GCA_024611175.1 Megaceryle torquata
GGTAAGGGGCGCGGGCGGCGGGCTGCGGTGCCGGCGGGCGCGGCGGCCCGGGCGCGGGCGGGGACGCCGTGGCGAGTGGCGAGGCGCTGCGTGCCGAGTGCTCCTTTCTCCGCCGGAGCCTGAATAATCATTTGGAGAAACAGGATCATTCACTTTCCTCCGAGCGCGGAGCCAGGCGCTGCCCTGTCAAAATAAAAGCCCCGTGCGCTGATTAACCGCTTCCTGGTCGCGGGAGCTCCACCGGCCGCCCAGCGGCCTTTCGGGGACCGGCACCGGCGCCCGGTCTGGGGTCGCCCGCGGCAGAGATGTCGTCTCCCTGGCACGGCCATCCAGTTACAGGAGACGTTGCACACCCGCCGTCTCACGCACGGGTCCCAGCACCGCCTGTACCCGGCAGTACCCTACGTATCGCAGACTTCCCCCTCAGGACCTTCTCCCATGGAGCATCATCTTGCCCTGCTGTATCACCCAAAACATCAGCATGCTCCGTTTCATCCAGACGTTTGTAATGAAGCTCTACAAGACTCCCAATTCTGGTTGCAGTGACATCCTGCGAGACCTGCTTTTCAGCCCCGCTGTGCTGGGGAGGTCCCACATCTGAGCCCCTCTCTGCCACGTCTCTCAGAGACACGCAAGGGCTAGCCCCAGCACCTGGGAAGGGCTGCACGTTCCTGTCTTTAACAAGTTTGCCATGCAGTAACCACTTTCTTCCCCTCGGCAACAGCCTCCATCGGGGTGATAGGAGTGGAGAGGCAGTTGAGACCCAAGGTGCTGAGGCGAGATGGCTGAGGATAGTCAGGTGCAGGCTCAGGTGGAAATATCATCCACCTCAAACACACCGTTTGTTTCAGCTAGGCAGCAGGAGCACAGCCCTCCACTGTACCTGGGATCTGCAGCCTGCCTTGGGGGATGCTGCTCCTGCGACAGGTGCACAGGATGTAGCCGTGAGAGGACAGAGATGGCTACCTGTGCTCTTTGCCTGCTCCCTCCTCCTCGCAGGCAGGAGGCTGCCGCACAAGAGCACACGCACACCAGGCTATTAAGCCAGTTCACCCGCTTCTGGATGATACCAGCAGCATCCTAACCAGGACGTGTCACCTTCCTGCCTGCAGCGCATTAACTGCTCGGGGATGGGCTAGAGCAGAGACCACTTGGCAACACCTCCAAGGGCTTCAGAGCTAAAAGCGACCCAGGGACAAGCCATCCTCCTCCGCCGATGTGAAGCGGAGCCCCGATGGAAAACGAGCACACATCTCACCCTACAGCTCTGCCTCCGCGCAACCGCCCCCGGAACCCCTGCTGGGGGCGACGCAGACCACCTGGCCCTGGGGAGCAGCGGAAGCGGCGGGCACGGAGGACCCCCCCCCCACCCCCTAGATCCGGGGCGCCGCGGCGGGAGCGCGGGCAGCGCCCGGCAGCGCCCCCTGCCGGGGCACGGGGCGGGCAGTGCGCGGGCCGCGGCAAGGGTCTGAGCTGCCCCTGCAGAGCTCGCCGCGGGAGCCCCCGCGGCCAGCAGCCGGGCCCGAGCGGACAGAAGGGACGAGTGAGGGTGCCCTGGGTCTCCCGTCGGAGCACGTGCGCCTGGGCAGCCGCTGGGGACCTCTCTGAAACAGCAGCATCGGGCACCGTTGGCTTATACCAGCCACTCAAGCATAGCCTGACATACCCTGCGTGGGACCGGGAAGCAGCGAGGCCATACGTCTCCCTGCCTCTCCGGTGAATTCCCCAGCGGCTCATCAGCAAGCAGCAACATATTTTCATGCTTTCATCCTTCCCAGTAGCAGCACTGAGCTCATGTCCCTGTAGATGGCTTGCACAGGAGCAGCAGGTGGAAGACGGTGCCTAACCACCGCTGTCTTGGCACAACGAACTGGCAGCTCTTTCCCTCCAGCCAAACCTGATGCAGAGGGGACCTGCAGAGCCACCTGTCCTCCAGGCCCTGTGGTTGCCTCTCCTTGCAGTCTCCCAAGCTTTCCACATCACAGCCCTTCGCATCTCTCCCAGCCTGCGCACATGAAAGTGGCAGAGTGAGACTGGGAAAGGTCGGCAGGAGGACCAGCCGCTGCAGGCTCAGCGCAGAGCCTCTGTCTTTAATTAACAACTGCTGGGCTAGCTGCCCTCCCTGTGCTTGACTCTGACTCCTGGTCTCCCCTACCCTCCTCTATCATTACACCCCCACTAGAGAGACAGGGAGGGGAGGAGACAGGGAAACAGAGTCCTGGGAGTTCCTCAAAGCCTTCCTCTGCCAACACCACCACCACAGCAGCAGGTCATTCCAGAAGCTGCCTGGTACATTAGCATGTTAGCAAGCCCCTGAACAAGATGCCCAGGCTGGCTGTTACCTGCCCCTTCTTTGCATGGGGCTTTTCTGCCTTTGGGCCACAAAACATACACCCAGGAAATCAAAAGTCTCCATTCCAAACCAGTCAAGCACCAAAAGGGAGTCATCTGTGACTGCGACTTCAGTGTTCCCAAGGAAGAACTGGGACCAATCACCCAGAAGCTCCTCACACAATCTACCTCTGTGAGAGGCAGAGGACACCAGGCTACAGGGTCAGAAGGATTGGGCTCATCCGGTTGTGCTTTTGCCGATGAGCGCATCTGGAATACATGTAAGCTGGGTCCCAAGCTACATCCACGGTTCTGGGACTTGCTCATTCACACTGCTTCTACAGAACACCAGCCCCAAGCTCAGACCTTTGCAAGACCCCTGTAGGCAAGGCCCTCATTGCACTTATGAATATGATTAATTAGGACCAGTTAACTATACCGGAATTAATGATGTGACTCACAGTTAGCTGTAGCTGCCTCTTTACAAAGCACTTCCCCAGTGGCTCACTCCAATCCCAGACCAACCTCCAGCAGAGGCCCCAGAGATGGAAGAGCACAGATGAGCTGGGATGAAGAGAATGAGTCCAGGGGCTGCAAAACAGCTATTTTAGGAGAAGTCCTCTGCTTTGCTAATCTACACAGGGACAGTTCAGGGAGCTGATGGCAGCTCCAGCATTAAATCCACAGACCTGGCACACAGACTCAGCCCACGTTCTCCTAGAAAGGCAGAAGTCCATTGAGGAGATGGAAAAGGCTACATTACTGCTGCACAGGTAGGCTCTGGCCTGAAAAACATCTCTCTGGCTCTCCCCGTTCTACCTTTGGTCCTATCCATCCCTACACAAGCATCTGGCCACAGTGTCCCCTTCTCCCCTCAGACACTGGCACAGATCCTATCCCCCAGCTTCCCAAGTCCCTTCTGTGCCTCCATCTCCCTTGAGCTGCATCTCAAGGTCTCAATCCCACTTCTGTTTTGATGGTACTACAAAGTCATTGCTCAGGGAAAGGGGAAAAAGCCAAGCCAGGAGGTGCCCCACATCCGTGCCCAGCCCGGCAGGGAAGAATGGACTCCCTCATATTGTGCTCACTGGAGTTTGAGCAGGCCAGCCACCAGCAGCAGGCAGCTGCAAGGAGCCTGCTCTACCTCTGCAGCTGCCTTGGTAGCCTGTGTCATCAGCCAGATAGACCTGGACAGAATCAGAAGTGCCCAGCTTGCCTTCTCTGCTCCTTTCATATGGGATCCCAGCCCATTTCCTTTGCACTAACTTACTAACAATCACACTTCCAGCAGGCTGAGGCCATCCACCCACCGCAGCCAGAAGGAACTGTGATGCGCAAAGACAACACATGAAGCGGCGCATCCAGCCAGCCCCAGTCTCCTGCTCAGCATCCTTCACAACAGATCTAGACCCTGGCCCCCCACCATATGCTGGGATTTTCCTTTGCTGCTGTCCTAACAGCAAAACATAGCCTGTGCTGGAGTGCTGGTGGATAATTTAATCAAGACGAGCAGTTCGCTTCCCAAATGGAAATATGCTGCTGCAGCCACAGCATGGTTAACACACCATCATCTAGCAAAGACAAACTCCTGAAACGGTTCCAGGATCACGAAGACACCAAAGCTCAGGATCCTGGATGCCTTGCTATTCCTGCAACGTCAGATGCACTCGTATGGGCACAAGCACGACACAGCTCTCAAAGCTTTCCTCTCTTCTTGTGACTCCTGCGCACTCTGAACACTAGCCTCATCTTCCTACCACCTTGAATGCTCTTTGCAACCCAGGTGAAGTCACCCCGGGTCTGCTGTGCAGAGCACAAAGTTCTGACACTGCTAAGATACTGCCACAGGAGATGAGCTGAACTGTCACAACAGCCTGGCCTCGCCCGGCCATAGCTGTATTTGGGCTGGTCTTCGCACGGCACACCACAGGGACGTTTGCTTTGCTGTCGGGCAGCTCCGCTGCCCGCAGCCGCCCCTGGTGAGCAGCCAGACGAGGAAAGGCTGAGGTTTACTGGCACTGGAACTAGGAGGGAGCTTCTGCCTCTGTCAGCCGGTGACCGTTGGGCAGCCCGCGGGGCTAAGCAGCAGCCGGCTGGGCAGACCACCCAGCCTGCTAGCAGCAACCCTGCGGAGCGCAAAGGGTTAAACCATTTAGCGAGACCACCAGCGTGATAAATGCAGCCATCGGCAAAGCCGGCGCCTCCCACTGCCACCCAGGGCTCTGGCTGGCTAGGGAGCAGTAAGGTGGCAGCGGCAGGGCGGGCGGGAGGACTCTTATCCTGATACGGCGCCTTCCTCCCCAGTGCGGGTTTGGAAAAACTGAACAGGCAGGGCTGGCTCTGGAATCGGAGCGCCTCGGTGACACAAAGCCAGCAGAGCCCTGGCCGTGAGGACGGGCGGGCAGCCGGGCAGGGGAGCGGGCAGCCGGGCAGGCAGCCGAGTGTGCAGGCGGGCGGGAGTCCGGGCAGGAACGCTGCGCTCCCCCCCGTAGCAGCGCGATCTCCCCTCCCTGTGGCATTCCTGGCCGGCTGCACAGGCAGGAGCAGGCCCGGCGCGGGCTGCGGGTACCTCGGCTCTGTCCAAACAGGCGGGCAGCTCTCGGCGCTGGCTGCCGCATTCCTCAGCTCCCTGGCCGCGCTCCGCTCCGCCAGCCTGCCCGCAGCCCACTGCCTCGCTCCGGTCCCTGCGGGCCCCGTGGATTCCCGGAGCAGCCTCGGTATTTACAATGTATGCTGCACACCCGGGCATAGGCAAACACACATCGCAGATGGGCAAGTCTTCATGCCTACACACCAGTGACGGGTGTCGGAGATGGTACCAGGGCAGACACGTTTTCTGCAGGCATGCACAAGCACGTGCAACCACAAATGTCAGGGACAGAGCATGGCACTCGGGTGCTAGCCCCAGAGCTATGCTGCAGACAGAGCACCAGCAAGTCTGCAGTGCCTCACACCAGGGTATAACAAGTTAGTCGAGGAAGGTGCAACAACAGCTTTTTCCATCCCTGCTACTACAGTCTTACAGTAAGGCAGACCTAGGAATGGAGGAATCCTTCCCTTGGATTTATTTACTCAGTACCTTCAATCTCCAGGAGGACTCCTGGAAGCTTGGCCACTGCAGGTACTCAAGCCCCATGTCAGCAAGTCACAGAGCAAAGATCATGAGAGTTTTCAGGGAGGTCACAAGCCTGACACAAATTCAATTTTATTCAACATCTCTATTAGTATTTGGGGTCACTGAAAATCACTGCTCTGTAAATGGGGTCATAATAGAGAAAGTTAGCGAGCTGCTGCCTTGCGCCATCTGCCAGCATGATAAGGATTTGTGCTCCTGGTAGCCTGGACTAGCACTTGCTATCCCCATTCCTACACATGCAGTCTCTATTCCTGAGATGGTCACGTGCATCCTGGTGTGCGCAACACCTCAACCACAGAAATGTCTAGCTGGGGGAAGAGCCAGCACCTCAGGGGCATACCTGTTTTGTAGAGAAGCAGGGCACATACCCTGGCACGCAGGGCTGACACAGACAGACTCACCTGTATCAACACACAGCTGCCTGGCTAGACCCATCTGTCCTGCATCACTCTGGGGAGGGCAACCATCTAAGTAAAGCCACAGCCTGTGTGTTCAGGCTCTGCTCCTACCTCTTCCTTGGTTTTCATCCAGCCCTTGCTTATCTGTGCCCTAGTCTCCCAAAACATGCATGTGTTTTTGCAGGTGTGATGGTACTTTCCCGCCAGAGATGCCTGAGGAGTGTCACAAGGGCTCTACAGAATTTGGGACAAGAAGTTCCTCCTTGCTGGTACCAACCCATGCCTGACCAACTACTTGTCACTTGCATTTCTGTTCTGTTTCCTCTCATGCTCCAGATTTCTTCTTCACTTCCCTTCATGGTCTTCCTCTGCATCCACCCTTACAGACACATAGGCATCGTCAAACCCTAGCCTGCCTTCCTCCACAGTGCACAGCACGGCGAGCTAGAGGCTAAGCTGTCTCTCCCGGTGCTCCTCCCTCTCCCAAATAGCAGTGTTCTTAAACATTGACGCTATCGGCTGCCGCGGGCGGACAGCTACAGAGGAACGTAGGCAGAGGATCCGCGTCTCCAGCCTGCGGAGCACTGTACAGTCCTCGGCTGCGTGGGCAGAGGGATAAGGACGCAGGGGGAGAGAGAGGAAAATCCCCCTGTGGTGAAGGAGGCTGCTCTGCACGCACAAGCCGACCTCACGCCACCTCCTGCTCGCAGCCTGGGACGCGCTGGCTTACGCCGAGCCCGCTGGCATCTCCTGCCTGCCGCCGGCGGGGCGCTGCCCGGGCGCAGCTCCGCGGGCAGGGCCTAGAGTCTCCGGCAGAGAGAAGCGGGCAGCGGGCCCCACGGCGGCGGAGGGGCGACCGTGGCGGGGGGCGGCGGCTCCAGCCCGGGGCTGGCTGCCCGCCCGCGGAGGGCCGGGCGGGGCGGGGCTAGCGGCGCCCCCTGGCGGGCGCGGACGTCGCAGCCCGGGACGTCACCGGTGCCGGGAGCAGCCCGAGGGAGCGGCGGGCAGAGCCGCGGGGCATCCCCTGCAGCCCGGGAATCCTCAGCCGCAAGCAAGCGGGGCACGCAGGCCACGGTCCGGCCCTTCCCCGGACACCCCAGGGCACCCAGCCCGGCCAGCGCGGGGGTCCTGCTCTCCCTCCACCCGGGGACAGTGGGGTTGCTCTCATCGCAGCCAAGTTTTCCCTCTGCACACCCGATGCCAAGATGCAGCACCAGAGCTGGAACGAGAAACCCTAGAAAACACCTTGCCTAATCGTATTTACCCTCTTTTCTCTCTCGGATGATGCAAAGGAGATGCAGCCATCTCCATGGCTACACGTGATGGAACGGCAGCATGTGCATGGCAGAAGGGGATGTTTTAATAAAGAGGAAAAGGAGAAACTATGTCTCCAGCATTAACATCCAGTCACAGAAGTGAGGAAACGGATTTCCTCAGCCTGCAATACACCCTTCTCCCTGTGCTGGAATACAAAGAGCTAAACAAAACCTCCATCCCTGCCCATGGCAGTGACTTACAGCTGGCATCTGAACTGTTAAGTTGCGCACAGACAGGCCTTCTCAAATACCTGTGTAACAGGTACCTTAGTGCACTGGGTGGACACTGAGCACCAGACATTAAAATCCTCTCCTGGGTGGAAAGCAATGTGAGGGTTTGCAGGAGATTCACGTGTCTGGCAGCAAAGGCTGGCAGAGCCAGTACACCAATTATGGGGGTTGTCCCGGCCACAGGTAACGAGGGCAGTTGGGTGCTGAGGGGCTTGGCCAGCAAAGAAACAGAGACAGGAACTGGGTTTAGAATAGCAAAGATGGAGGGCAGCCGCCAAGGCCCTGTTTGCTCTCCAGCAGCATGACTAGACAGGGCAAGGAAGGGAAGATGCTAGTGTGGTGAGTTCAAAGCAGCCCAGCTGCTAGTCCCACTACACATGGGGCTGAGTAAAAGAAGGGGAACTCTCCTAAGGAGGGACTTGGGGAGCCTCTCCCCTCTGCCACTGCCCCTTCCTCCTTCAGATGCAACCTCTCTCACCATTTCAGCCAGTAGGTTGTACTTGACAGCACTACGGTGCAGTTATTTAAGACAAATGACAATATGCTAAGATGTCACATCACAGTTGTTGGCAACATTCTGTGCACGCTCTTAACCTACCAGGCCAAAGCACGATTTTCTTTGAAAAAGCAAAAGGTAGCAAGAAAGTGAGAGTGCAGGAGCCTGGAGCAGCAACTCCTCCCTCACTGCCTCTCTACCATACAACAGTCACAACACAGGCTTGATCTTTGCACAAACAAGCAGGAAAATCCCTCAGCTACAATGAAGAACACAGTAAGTACCAGCCTGATGCTGGCTTCCCAAGCCGCCAGAGACAACAGGGGACTGAAAGCAGAAGAGAAACTTGGGATGAGCGGGCAGACTCAGGACACTAGGTGTCCAGGTCTCCCTTTCACAGCTGCAGGACACACACACAAAAAAACAAGCTAAAGACCACATAAGCAGAAATACTTCATCCATTTCCTAATTTGCCTTGCCCTATCTCTCCCTCTATCTGCTGCCCTCATCCCCATTATCAGAAGCCTTGTAAGCCTGCCCATCCTCTGACAGCCACAGCTCCGTGTCCAAGCTGGAAAAGGGGAAAGAGACAGGGCAAAAGAGAAAGGAGTTGTTCCAGAAGCCAATAAAATGCAACTGTGAACATAGTTCCCATGGTAACAGCAGGATCCAGGGGAAGAAAAGGGAATGTATATTCAATTATGAGGGGGATGAACAGGGAGGGACTAACAAATCAGTTGCACCCGCCTGCCCAGCCAGGCTACTCGACCACTACCCGCTCTGCATGCCCAAGTACCAAATCCCCTCTTCACCTAAGCGCCTGCCCAGAAGGCAACCTGTGCACCAGTTCATTCTGCTCTAGAGTCACCCGATGAGGCAAGGTCCCCACAGCACAACAGGGCTCATGGAGGTCACTGACAGAGTTATACCACCAGCACTCCCAGCCCAAAAACATTATTCCCCTGAGTGGAGCAGTCTGCCTATAATTAATGACATATGTTACTTTCACTGTCTAACATTGTAACCATAAATGAGGAGGAGGCTCAAAAATGCCCTGAACATAAAAAAACCCAACAAAAACAAACAAACAAACAAAACAAACACAAAACCCCCAAACAAACAAAAGAGTACCCCTCCATGATATTCTAGCAAGTACTTGCACTTTGCAGGACAAATACAGGGAAATCAAGGTGATTTTTCAATAAAGCCAGGAGGAAGCACAGCAACTTGCATCGGATAGATTTAAACCAGTTAAACATCCAACAGCCTCTTCCAGCACGGTTCCCAGGCTTGGGAACAGTTTTCCCAACCTGAGAAAGGACTACAGCATCTCAGCTGCTCGCTAGATCAGGCTCTCCCTGAACTGCTTAGGCTGCTTGCTGCACACTCTCTGCCACTGCTTCCCAGCGTGGAAAGGGTTAAGTCTCAAAAGCACATCCTGGGGCTTTGCTACTTCTTTTCAGCTCTGCTTTATTTCCTCAAAGACAGAGATCAGCTGCCTGGATCTGGCTTGACCTCCCAGCAGAGCCCACAGCCACCCTCTCTGCAGCACAGATTGCTTGGGGGAGGGCGGGGTATGGGAGGGACACAGAGATTTGCTGCACTGAAGCCCTTTTGGAGATGCATGTGAATATTTCATGACAGGGAGACAGTGCTTCAGCAGCATCATGCCGATGTGGATCTGTGCTGTGCTGTCATGGACACAAAAGGACAGATCCCAGGTAAGTACTCTCCAACTCCCAGGGAGACCACTGAGAACAGAAGCCCCCCAAGGATAAAGGTAACTCCTCTGCCACATTTAGTCTGTAGGACCAGCAATATGAAGAGCCACAGGTGGTGCCCACAGCTCCTGCACAAACCTGCCACCCCTTTACCCGGCAGCAGTGTGCCAGCAGAGAAAGCTGCACATTGACCTGATCTGTTGGGGTGCAGAAGGACAGTCCTACCAGCCCCCAGGACATCTCTAGTACTACAACGCCCTGTCAGAATGCTACACTGGCCCCAAATTACAAGATGTCATCAGACAGTCATTCCTAACCGCAGCCCAGGTCTCAAGAAAGGCACAACATCCAATTAGAGCCAATAAAGATATCTCTAGGGGGGCTGAACTGCATTTGGCACAACTTGTATAAATGTCTTTTGATACAGGCGCTCGGTACAACTTCCTCCACTCCAAAGGAGAGTGAGGTTCAAGATCCCTGTTTTGACTCTGCAATATGTACAGCGAGTCCTGTCTGAGAGTCTCTGAAAGTCTGGCATAAAAGGAGCACTTGTTTCTCCAGAGCATGTGTAGAGGGCAGAAAGAAAACAGACTGAACAGCACAATGCAGGACTGCATAGAGGAGAGCTAAGCTCATCTCTGAAACTCTCAAGCAAGACCTAGCAGTAAAATTATCAGGGGTATAGGAACCAAGGCTATTCCTATCAGCAGCCCTGTGTGGAAGGAATGACCAGCTATCCTAGTGCAAGTCCATCGTTGTACACACACCCCCCCCCCCACCATCCAGCAATGCAGCAGTGATGCCAACAGGATGAAGGAGCAAGATTTCAGCAAGGGGAGCCTGTGGCAGACCACAACTCTAGAAGTTATTTAAGACAAAACTGCTACACTTTTGGACATGAATTTGAGTGGGAGGCGTTTTGCTACTGCCAATACATTTTTTTCTCATACACATGAACTGTTAAGTGTTGACAGTGCATCTGTTAAGACTGGCTCTAGAAACCAAATGTTCTTGAAAATAGAGAGAAACATGCTGTGCTTGCCCTTTGTCTTCCCATCCATCCAGCTCCCAGTACCACAGAGAAAAGCAACATGAAGCAGCCCATGTGCACATGGATGACCCAAGAGTGGCCACGTTTTAACTACTATTCATGAAAGGTGCAGCAGGCTGAGGAACGAGGAGAAGTTCTCCAAGGATGGCAAGACTTGGTGAAAGGGCAACACAACAATGTCAGGCTTGTTTCTACTGACAATATAATGTTTGAAGGAGAGTTCCCACAGAGGATCTGGGAGAAGGGCTCTTCCCAGTATTTCAAACTTCTCTCCTGCTTGTGTTTTCTTTTTACAACTGCAATTCTGTCCTGCCTCCCATGGCAGGTATCTCGGGCTTAGGGCAAACAGTAAGCCTACTTCTCTACAAAGATCCTGCGCCCAGATGACAGCACTGCGATCACCACAGACTACAAGCACTGGAAGAGGACATCCCTGCAAACAGTGGAAGATGATCTTCCTTCAAGGTCACAAAATCTTTTTCTTCAGACAAAGGAAAAAAAAAAAAATTAGAAAGGCCAATGCAGCCTCCTCGCTTGTCTCCTTTTAATTAGTAACCACCTGGTTTTGAGAAGAGCTGTCAAGCAATGCAGAGCATTTGGCAAGCTTCCTCAGCTGCTGCTCCCCTAACTTCAGTTCTTCTTGGTGATGCTTTAAGCCCTCAGATACCAAAAGGGAATGAAGAGAAAAGCCAAAGAGAGAGCACGAGTGATGCAGAAGAACAAGGATGCAGTATAACCCTGTGGACAGAACAATACATTTTCCAGATCCGCTTCCGAGGAAGCAAATGCTGCTGGCCATCCGATAGCCAGGAAACCTCCCGTCCTGCCAGTTACATATGAGGAACAGCAAGATGTCAAGCACCATGTTTCAAGCAAGCCATTACAATCCCTTCAATGTTTTCTTCAAGTCAGGCTGCTCAAAACAGTGTCCTCGCCTAATTTCAACTTAGGCAGCGACTTTCTATCTTGCTAAATTCCCTCCCTCACTTCAACAACTACTTTGTCCCCTCTATGGTGTGACAGTACTGTGTGCCCACAGTTAATGCATGCTGCTCCAGTGCAGTGTTTATCCACTGGGACAGACACAGACAACCTTGCAAATGAAATTCACTGTGCTCCGTGGGTAAGAGCTGCAATGCTCTTGGGTTTTGCCCTGGTTCTGCCTGACATCACTCTGCTCAAATAGAAGGGTGCTGTTCTCCACTGAGGAATCATCAGGTGCAAAGGGACAGTTTCACCTAGCTTTAGGACAGGGCAAGGAGGCATGGTAACCATTCTGCTCTGCAAGCTCCCAGAAGCCTCATCAGCTCAAGTCCCTCAGGCACGCTCTGCCAGCATGGAGCCCTTCTGCTCCTTCCGGGGAGACGGATGTGCTAGGAGCAAAGCTGGGCAGCAGGAGCCAGGCTGCAGCATTTTTGACTGCTGCCTCATTAACAGTCAGCACATGGCTAAACCAGCTTTTAGATTACTCCTTCCTGACTGGGACCTCGTGCGTGAGTCAGAGGCTTGCGCATTTGCTTCCCCTGATCCCTGCAAGCCCCCAAACGTGGCAAACTATGTATTGAACAGTTCTGTTAATTTCTGTGGACAGACAACCTTCTTCTCACTTTTGTGAAGAAGCAGAGTCATCCTCTACTTCACTGAAGAGTGTCACGTGAACATGGACAGTCAGCTTCATTTCTCACAGGTGCATTTAGACTTTGCAGTACCCAGCTCAGGAACTCTCACATCCACTTGTTTTCAGAGGGTGAATGCGCTGGTCTGACACTCTGGGGACTGAAAATCCCCATGCAGGGAACAGGGAGGCGCCCAGGCAGGCCAAGAGAAACACACATGGGTCATCAGGCCCAGACCGTCTCCCCAGAAGTCTTGACACAGCCTATTTACACCAAAGAACCAAATACAAAATACTGTGGACACCATTCCTCTTTTTGGTTTCCCAGACTCAGCTTTTCCTTCACACTATATGCTCTGCCCCAAGCCACGGGGACCTCTGCACGTACTTGCATCTTCCATGCTTCTCCTCCAAAGCCCTTCTTCCTCGTCTATTAGCATTACACAAAGTGCCCAACTGCCAATGAGACTTCAGGCAGAAATCCAACTATTTCTCCCCTCCAGTTCACAATTAACATGTAGACTTCAATTACATTTCTCATTTTCACAACAAAATATGTCTCTGTCCTCCCCCTGCCCCTCCCCGAGATCTTTACAAGAGTGCTAATAAGGATAATCATCACCCATCTACCCTGAGAGTGAGGCATGGAGCACCTGCTCCATCTTCTCAATTTACGCTGTCCCACCTAGCCCCTGGTCACTCATTCCTTGGAGAGCTGCAGGCTCTGGTCTTGTGCCAACAGGGAGGGGCGGAAGCACAGCTGACAGGTTGGCACACCATATTGCCAGGGCTGGATAGCGCCTGCAGGCTTGGGCTGGAGTGAAAGACATTACAATTCAAAGGTGGACACAGAAACACAGACAATTGAGGGAGATATTAGGGATTGTCTCATGTCCAAAGGTAAGAATGGGCCGCTTCTTCTGCTGAAGAAGTTCTATCCTCACTATCGGTACAGGTGCAGCAAACACTGCTAGGAAGCTTTGCAGTACACTCAGCTGGCTCACAAACCCATGCAGTAAAAATATGGGAACACTTTCTAACAAACCTCCCCATTCCCACTGATCCAGCCGCTAGAAAAGCGAGCACCTCAGTAAAACACAAAGTATCCATTTCCCAGGAGAAAGCAAAAACTGATAAATTCTTCCCTACCCAGAGATGGGAGCAGGCAAGAAGCTGATAGAATTTACTCAAGCACAGACCCCAGTGCAGTCAGGTTTCATACCAAGCTCAAGCAGTTGTCTAAAGGTAAATCAAATGGCTACTGCTCCCCTCACAGGCCCAGGAATCTCATTCGGGTGCAGTCTGTCTCAGTGGGGTGACTGAGTCCTGCATAACATTGACCTTGGATTTGAAAAATCAAAATCAGCTCTCAGACCAATTATTTTATCTGAATGTGCAAAATTCACCAGTCAGCTGGTGGCTTTGTCCACTTACAGAGATCCAGGAAATGAGATTTTGCTTAGTTGTCACTTTATACCTCAGATTTTGTGCACTCCTCGGAGACAATCTCTAGCCCCCCCAGCAGCAAACAGTACAGTAACACCGAACTGAATATCAAGCCATGCAGTGTTTGCTTTAGTTTGCAGATAGCCAGAAGACAGTAATCTGCCCACCTCTTCCATTGCCAGGCTTTGAAGAATTACCAATAGTTCATAGAGCAGACATGACATCAGGCTCTTGGGACAGAGACAATAACATAGGGGCAGCATCAAGGTGATCGCAATGCAAAGGAGCTATGTAAAGGACTAAAAGTATGGCCCAGACAGAGTCCGCAAGGCAAGGACTGCCTGGCCCAAACATACAGCTGAACACATTGTGCACAACTTGGACAGAAAGAAGAGCTCGCAGAAGATCTCCGTGCATGGGTAGGAAGCACACCACCAGCACAGACAGCATCTCTGCTGCTCACAGAAGCCTGTATCCCTCCCTCCTCATAGTCCAATGAGGCAAGAAAGCAGAGTAATTGCCTGAGCAAGAAAGTGTCAGTAAGCATGGCTGAAGGAAGACGATGTCCCTTTAAATGTGACTAAAGTGTTGTCAATGGATCTGCCATGGTAGAGGAGTTAATCCCCCCCCCCCAGCCCCTCTCAGCCACCGTGATGGGATAATTAGATGCGAGAGCTCAGCGCAGATGATGCTCCAGTTGCTTAGCAACTAATGGTTTCCATGGAAATGGCAAAGCACAGCCTTCGGAACAGTAAGTGAGCAGTGCAGCAGGGCAGGGAAAGATGCCTTAAACTCCTGCACTGATCCTCTCTGCAGAATCACTCCGAGGCCTTGAGGTATTAGGGGAATGAGAAGGGGGTGCCTTAAAGATACAACATCCCTGTTTCAAGTGGCAGTAAAAGGAAAAGCTTTGGGTTTTTCTATTAGACTACATTTCAGTGACATGGTCCTTCTGATCTCGGTGACTCTCCACTAGCAGGACAAGTGAGGCTGAATCACACAGGGTGGTCTTATGCAAAGGCTCATGCTCCCTCCCACACAGGGGTCATCCTGCTGTAAGCAGCTGACTGTGACTCCAGAGTCAGTTCTCAAACCCAGGGGCCAAGAGCTGAACACACACACACGCACACACTAACGTAGTTAGATTTTCGGTACTGTCCCATAAGAAGCCATGTACAAGCATCCAGCCTGGCCCTGAACCTGCAGGCAAAAGCTGGTTTCCTTGAAATTCTGCAACACATACAAAAGCACCACCAGCTATAAAACATGAAGAGTCTCACCAGGATAACAGAGATCAGATTTATTAACCTTCACTCAAGTCTCTCATCTGGTATTTCCTTCAACACAACCAATTCCTACTGCTTTATTACTGCTGCTCCCCACATCGAGTCAGCATCCCACTGTTTCTGAGCATCGCAAACATGACCTGCATCACTTCTCATGTGCTGGCCACGCAGCTGCCCTTCTGCAAGCCACAATCTTGTCATCTCATGAGCTGAGCAGAGACTAGCTCTGCTCGTATTTGATAAGAAAGCCCAGGGACGTGGCATTAGCTGGAGCTGTTGATTCAGTACTAGGTGGTCTTCCCTCCCCTCTCACAATGCAGGTGCGGCCTGCATCACTGCCTGCTTGCAAATGACAGCCTTATGTGTTAAAGCTTTGCAAACATCTCACTGACTCCAAGATGCTCTGTGGCTCCTTCCTCCCCTCACTGCATGCATTACCTCTCCATCCCTGCAGACACAGGGGATGCCAGCTGGGACACCCAGGAAGGATGAAGCATCCTGCCTGCAGGGAGGGCTAATTTAGCTGCAAGTGAAGTCTCCTCCCTGGAGCCTTGTCCTGATCCACCCAGCACTTCAGGAAGGTACCGGAGCAGAGTTGCCAAAAATGTTGCCGAGTGTTTTAGACTCTGTCCCCTATGGCTTTCAAAAGGGGAAATCAAAGGAAAGTGCCGCGCTTTGTTCCGCAGGGGAGTGGCACGAAAGGTGAGTGGCGGCGAGCCTGGCAGAACCAGTCGCTTCAGTCGTCAGCCAGCTCACCTTTGAAGTGGTTTGAAAAATCAGGGAGGAGGGGCAGAGACCCAACTTCAGATCTTTTACTGCAACTTCACAGAATTTGAGGATGCTGGGTGGTAAGAGGCCACCTTTCCACCACCAGAAAAATAGCGTGTCTGTTCAGAGAGAATAGAATACGGCTAATAAAAAAAGACTGTGATGCTCATCAAATAAATTGGTTGTGTTCTCACCTCCTGAGGAGGCTATTAACACCTACAACAGCAGCAACATCTACCTACGATACTGACAGAGATGCACCAGGCATCCGCAGGACTAACCGGTCACCCGGACACAACCCCTGGTCCGGTGCCGGTGGAGTAACCGCCGCTCACCGGTCACAGCCTTCTCTCTGCCTTGCATTCCCTCCTCTCCTGCCACCTCTCTTTAACAGAAAGGACTGTTTTTAACCTTGGCCCATGCAAATCCTGGGAACTCTTTCCATATCATAGTCATGACACCAGCCGCTTGCAGTGTCATGGGGAACTGAAGCAATGGCAACAGAGCAGGAGAGGCACCGTGTGAGGACAAGCCAGGCACCTACTGCGCACCCTGCACTAGGAAGATGGAGAAAAATACCAATTACAAATTAATCTTTGTTCTACCACAGGAAAACTGAACCAAACCCCATAGGTGAGTGGCCTGACCAGTATCCACAAGCCCAGAATCCCCAACAAGTCCACCAAGCTTTCATCTATACAAAGATCATCAGTTGGGCAAAGCCAAGACAGGCAAGACACCCTTGTATCACCATAGACAAGCAGATGTCACTCTGCACAAATTCAAAACTTTCAGGGGCTGTTGTTTTTTGAGCCACACCTGGATAAGAACTCTGAAGCCAAGTTACAGAGCTCCCCTGTCTTTAGAGGAGCAAGCTTAGATCCAACATCTTTCAGGAACGGAAGCAAATCTAGTTTCTCTGGCTTGCTGAGAAGACCTCGCAAAGCAAATTCACATGAAGACATAGCCTGGCCAAAGACCTCTAACCCACACCTTACACACATATGCAGAAACGGACATGAAAAAGTCAGGCACCCCGCAAAGCAGTAGAGCACACTTGCAGCTATATCTCAAATCCGAACTCTTCCCTCTTGATTTGCAAACAAGTCTTTATCTAAAATGCCAGGAGATGAGAATCAGCAAGCAAAGAGCATCACGCTTGCTCCCTGACCCGAACCCACATTCTTACAAAGCTTCCCTGTATATTTTTTTTCCCCTGAATTTTTTTGGTTATGAGGTGTGTGAGAGTAGGTGAGACCAGTTTTCAGTAAAATGATTGCATAAATTGTCTTCTGCAGAGGTACTGCTCACCTGAATAGAGCTGGTTTTGAGGATTCCAGATGTCCCGAGCCAAGCTTGTCACTTCTCTACATTTTCAGCTCCATTCACGAGGCAGATAGAAAGGCTGGCTACTCTGACTTTCTGCATGTGTCAGTAGGTTCTCTTCTAACTTCTGTTTCATCTTCCAAAGCTAGAGTGGGACCAAAAAAAACCCAGGTGGCTTTAGTATACGAGAGAGAGTTTCTGGTTAAACTGCAGGGCATAAGGAATCAGTTCCTGTCTCTGTCAGTCTGAGCACAACCCCTCACACCTGGGAAAGCAGGGGTAGCAAGACAGAGCTAAGGGGTTACGATGCTTTCTCTCAGAACACACAGTATATAAACCAATGAGATCCGGATTCAGCAACTGAATGGCCAAAGGCACAATTAAGGCCTTCTCTTAGACTTAAAATCTGTGATTGCAACTATATATATTTAAAACATTCCTAGGCTTTAAGCTGCCAACCAACACTTCTGTTTCCACTTCTGCTCGCTGCGTTACATGGACTGGGCAGACCACAGGGCTCCTTTCCCTGCTTTACCTGCCTGGGTTACAGCAGTGCCTCAATTTTCCACCAGTAAGAAGTAAATGTTATGCACACGGGGAATGCTTTCCATCCCTGCAGCAGAAGCGGGAAATGTTAGCAAGCTCTTTTCACATCTATTTTTTTTGGGGAGAAGGGTTTAAGTACAACAGTTCAGGGATTCTCTGGGTGGAGCACTGCATTATTATGTTATATCCTATCCATCCCCCTCCCTTGTGTTACTTACCAGTTTCACAGACCAGTACAGCCTTCTTTGAGGAGAGAGAAACCTGGGGGAAGATAGGAGAGAGGACTCTCTAATCAGCTGCAGGCAACCGCTGCGGGCAGCCCTGGAAGGTCTGCAGCTCTTTCTCATCTCCTTCAGTGCTCTGTAGTAGCTTTTGCCAGAGAGCCCCCACCTCACTCCGGGGCACCGGCTCTGAAAGAGCTACAGGTGAATTTTGTCTGCAAAACGCCAGCTCACGCGGCCTCTTGTGGCCAAGACACACACACCAGTGTCTCATCCTCTGCCAGCAATGCCAGGCTGCTCTTCCCAGAGCTGCTCCAGGAAAGCGGCACCGAGAACAGCATCCTACCCCTGGACAAGTCCTTTCCCAAATATCCTTCTGTTTTGTAGTCACATCAATGCCTCACACGTTGCCCTGCTTGCTTGTCAAAAGCCACTCCTGGCTGAAGAGCAAGCAGGTCAATACAATTCATCCGTGTGCAAGGTCTAGCTAGTGCAGGGCTTCTTTTATTCTCCCCCCCCCCCCCCCCCCCTTCCCGTGCTTTTTTTCTCTTAATAGAAAGACATCATCCCACTTCAGCTTTTGTCTGGTATTTGTTGG
>JANIJG010023472.1:18496-65333 GCA_024611175.1 Megaceryle torquata
GAGGGGCAAATTAAGTCATCCGTGTCCACGGTGTCACTTGTGGCGGTCGCTTTTTCCCCCCCCCCCCCCCCATTATGTTGTTCTAAGGTTATTAACATAACTGCATCCAGTCTATCACTCTTGTGTGAGCTTATCGTTGAAGTACTGACAGTTACGTGGGTAGGCGAGGCATCAGTTGAGGGTGCATGTAGATCATCACAGGCTTAATGAGTTACTATGCCTCAGCTGATGCATACCACGCTACGTGAGAGTTTCACTCCAGATAGAAAGGGGAAAGCAACTTCGTGGTGCGACAGGTCGAGTGACATGTGGTAAATTATTAAACTATAGTAGCTGTATTGTTGGAAACACATCCCAAGTCAAATACCAGGCTCTGGTTTCAGGAAGAGAAAAGGGTTTTGATTGGGGTGTGCTCAGACTTTTTTGAGGAAAGCAGCCAACAGAGCAGGTCCTACTCACACCTGAGGAATCTTACAGAGAGCATGTTGTCATGTCCACTAACAAATGAACTTTGCCACACCGGGATAGGAAAGGCTGTGCGACTGTAGACTTCTGCATCTAGCAAAAGCAAAGCCAAACTGACTTGATATTTCTCCATTGCTTAACGAGAACTAAGCAAACATTATTACAGTACAAACTGTCATGCCTGCTTTCGTAGAGGAGGCAAAACCGAGCATGCTGGATCCTTCTCTGCCCTTTGAAGGTTACCTTTTCAAGAAAAGCTTGGTTTGGTGTTTCACTTGTTTTTCAACAGCCCATCTCAAAAAATGCAAACATGCAAAGGGTGAGAATATTGACAGCAAACAGCGCAGGAACATTTGGCCCAGAGCACTCCAGAGCAAACCTACTGTGGGGATAAGCACGTTACTCTTTGCTTTCATCATGCAGAAGAAACCCAAACTCAAAGCCAGACCTTTGGTGAAAAGATCATGGAATTCACTTTTAAGCTGAGATTCTCCCAATGTTACAATGCAATCTTTTTCGGCAACTGCCAAAACATGTCCGTCTCCTGGCTACAGACTGGCATCAAGTCCCTGATGTACTCCTCTGCTACAAGCATAGGAGCACTGTGTCCTCCTACAAAATGGTCAACATATGTAGAGAGTCTGAAATTAATTGCTTGCTGGTACTAAGCCAAGGCTTGGATTTTGATTTGTAGCTACTCCCTTTCCAACGTGCCACCTACATCCCCTAGCCCCTGAACAGAAGAGTGATGGCAAGTGGGTGAATAGGATGTCTTACAACCACCCTTTAAAAGAACAAACCACATCACTTCCTTCATAATACCTGGGGCAGATTAGTCAGGGAAAGATATGGTCAAAGAAACAAAAGCAATTCAGGAAGGCACAGAATTTAGATTGTTTCTTCAAGCCACACAAAAAGCTATGGGAGACTCTGTGAAATCACTTCCAGTCAGCACCTGCTTAACCTGTCTCCTTTTTTCCCCTTGTGTTACCCCTTCAGTGTTTTTTAAAGCAGTTTTCCCAGCTGAAAATCTGCTACTGCCAGGCAAGCAGAGTGAGGCAGCCCCCTGGTACCTGAGAACGTACCCTGTGCACTCTGTGCATCCCTCAGAGATCCATCCAGAGACATCTGGGTTCTCAGACTTGGGAAGTCCACTGCAGAGCATAGGTAACACTGTGATTTTATCAGAAGCAGAAAAAAAAAAATGTTTGCCCTATAAATACAGGAATGGCTCATTTATCAAGGCTCTAGCAAAGTAAACGGGCAGAAAACAGAGCCTGAAGGGTGCCACTTACCTTATTCTCAATCAGCTCACATTCTCAAACAATATGGACCATTTACTCACTGGAAGGAGCTTAAATAGGTATTTATAACTGTGAAATATAAACCAGCTTTTTACTCACCTGTGTGATACCCTTTTTAAAAAAATACATGAATTCAAGTTTCTCAACACCCAGAACACTTCAAGATCATGTGATTATTTGTGCCACCCTTCACAGATCCCGCTGTGCTCAGCCCCCAGAAATTATTTTGCCATACAAAGAAAATGTACTTGAGTTTTCAAAACAAGTCATTTTGGGAAAGTCTGCACTTAAGAAATGGCCTTGAGGACTGGGATGTGGCAGAGGAGCTCAAATTCACCACCGCTGCTGAAGACTTTCTGCAAGGTAAGGGCCTCAAGGAGGATTGACAGATTTGGTTTCCTTCTGAAAAGATTCCCATCTCCAAAGCTCGGGTGAAAACTGTAAAATCTAGTAAATAGTAAGTTCCAGTCTAGAAGTTAACAAAAAGCCCATTTTCTTTACGTTTAAATGTGATCAGATCAAATTAGAAGCATCTGCAATTACATATAAAGTACATATGCAACTTACAGAAAATGAGGCTAACACAAAAAATATAAGCTCACTACAGTGTCTCTGGGCTGCTCACCTCTACCAGCTCCCGAGGAGATCCCACACCATCGCATGCTGAAGTGGCACACTGACCCCCTGGCACACGAGTACTTGCTTCCGCGGACACTTCCCGATGCCAGGGGTAAGTTTGGAACCCAGCATTACCAACAGAAGCTGGCGGTGTTTCAAGGAATGGCCTGGGAATGGCCAGTTTCTTTTGCCGGCCAGAACATGTGGAATTTTTCTAAACTTATTTAGGAAAGGTTGAAACTCATCTCTTAAGGACAAGGAGATAATTACATAGCTGTGCTTGTAGATACACTTCTCTCTAAATGCAACCGTTTGGGTAGAAAAAGTTGGGAAAGGAGGACTGAAGGGAGTGATTTACACCTTTGTGGCTGTGCAGGGGAAAGAGAAAGTAAAATCTAAAAGCTGAGCACCATTGTTAAGGCTGGCCACAGAGGTGCGAGTACATGCAGAAGTGTGCACTGTATGCAAAACAGGAAATAAAACACTGTTTAGAGGAATAGGAAGACAACTAGGGACATTTGCCATGAGATCTGCATTGCATTACAGCTTCTCCAGCACCGTCTAGAAACAGTCCTCAAGTGGGACTGGCCAGGTGACCTTTCTCCTTCTCCTTAGAATGTGGCTTTCAGCCCCATCTGTGGATGTGGGTAAACCCCAGCCTGGTCTGCCCCATCCCCAAGAGCCCTGGCACAGACCTGGCCAGATCTGACAGCCTGGTGACGTCAGTTGCTGGTGCCGCAGAAACCTCTTCTCCAAACATATCCTGGAACTACTCTGCCCTGGACTGTTCCGAGGAGGATGTGCCATCATCCTCCATCAAGGCTGCAAAGGTACAGAAAGGCGAACAGCGTGGGCAAGCCTAGGTATCGGACACACTTAATAATCCTGCAAGAACAAATGAGCTGGCTCAGCAGCTCTGCAAGCAGCTGCCTCCCATTTCATCAGGGGTCAGTCAATGCACAAAGCCCATCTGATGAACAGCCTGAGAGTACATGGTGTGGGGATAGAGGCTGAAATTTCAAGTATATAAGCTTTCTATATGTACTCTGCCAGACCCACCCTCTCCCAGAACAAAGCAGCCTGTCCCTCATACAACCCAAGGTTGATATATCCATGTCCTTTTTGCCTTCATCTCCACAGCTTACTGAGGATGAAGATACTTCATGCAAGAATATCCCAGTTCCTCAGGAGATGCCAGAAAGTCTCAAACTCCAGGCAATGCTGAATCCTTGGAAATCCACAGTCCTCAGACATCAGAGCACGAAGCTCAAGTGCCTCAGGCAGACAAACACCAAAATTGAGGGAGGCTGGCCCCGCCCCCCCCTTAATTATGCCATCCTCATCACCCTCGCCCTGCACAACAGCTCAAGTGGCAGTCTGACGGTACAGCAGATCTATCAGTTCACACGGTATCTGCTCTTCTCCCAGGTCCTATTGCAGAATGAAGGGAAAAGGGACAACATGGGGTACAAGAGTCTCTGCTCTTCTACTAGGGAGCAGAGATATGGCAGCCAGGACTTGTGCTCGGGTCCTAGCTCTGCTTTTGTCTCAAGATGCTGCCAAGAAAATTGCTTCCTTCTTTGTCAACACCCAAACCGATGAGTCTTGAGACTCAGCAGTTTAGTTTTGTCTTACCCTGCTCAGGAAAATGCAGCGCTCAACTGCTCCAGCCATCCTCGCAACCCAGGGGTCAGGGAGGGCCCTCTCCTCCTTCCCGAGTTTGGATACCATGTACGCTGTTATTTATCATAGCCTCTAAGTGCATAAACTCAGGACAAACCTCTTCTCTCCACAGGCTGCACTTCCCATTTTTTCAAACAGCCCCAGAGGGCTGGAAAAACACAATCCGACACAACCTGTGCTTCAGCAGCTGCTTTGAGAAAACCACTGGCTTCACGTGCAGCAAGGGAAACCGCAAGTCCTGCCTATGGAAGCTGACTCCAGAAGGACACAGAAGGTTTCAGGAGGAAGCACAGGCCCTGACCAAAGAGACTCTTGACTCGGTGCACCAAAGCATGAGCAAACCGGGTACGTTCCAGAGAGCAGGAGCCATGCAAACTGCAGAGCGAGTCAGGCTTTACAGGACTCCCATGGTGGGAGGGATACAGTTAGATGCCCAAGCCAGTACACAGTCATCATCATAGCAGGACACTAAGTCTAGGAGATGACACCAGACAGTCAGAGATGCCTGTAGAGATACACCCATAAGCAGGGCTTGGTCACCACACCAGCCAAGAACCCTAATTTAGTAAAACCAACATAAGAAGAGAGACAAAGCAGGCTACATTAAAACACCAAGACTTCATCTCAGTATTGCATTGCTTAGCAATACAACACCGATCACTTCAACATGGATAAGGACTGAGACTGTAGCATCATTGCCTAAGCAGTCCAAGTATCTATCACAGCTTCCTTTCTCTATTTTTTGCAGATCTCATGAGATCTCTGTTTGGTCTCTGATTCTCGTGGCTCCCTGCTTCTGAAATGAATACCTTGTGTTTTCAAACCAAGCTTGTTTTCTCAGGTGCTGTTGCAGGTAGCTTCCCAAGAACTGTGTGTGGAAATGATAAGCATTGTGACACAAGGACTCAAATTTATAAAGGGGGAAAGAAAGAGATGACCAATCTCTTCTTGAGTAATGCAAGTTTTTGCGCTGACTGCATGCATTTTGAGTTGCAGAGGCATTTTGACATGTGGCAGCTGCTACAACTTTAACACAAAGTCCTCCATATAAGCTGTTGCCTCTTGCAATATTTTTGCGGAACAGAGGATTAAGCTGTAGGAGAAGGTTGATCTGTTCCCTAACAAAGTCTCAGCCCACGGGTCAGAGGATGAGCAGAGAATGTATTAGCCAGCTGAGGGAGGGGACCCCCTACCACACAGGTGTTATTCCAACCTGTTGCACTTGCCTGCCCAGCAGTAAAACCAGCAGGCGAGGATCCATATAAATGCTGAGCAGGCTGCTTGGAATTTCTGCAATGCTTTCTTGGCAGAAACCAGAGAGAACTACAGAGTGCAAGGATGGAGAGAGTTATCTTGGAAATGTGAGGACATGACAAATGAAAAAAAAGAAAACAATCAGAGCTTACTATTGTGTTGTTGACTTACTTGCCTCTCCAGCAAGAGGCAGGAAAATCATGTCCCCAGGCCAGAATCAGGCAGGTAGCAGGTGTCTAGCATTCAAGAACAGTAGATTTTTCGTACCTTCTTCCTGGTTCCTGGGGCAGCTGCTCAAGTCAAAGCAGGATCAGACCAGTTACATCCATTATCAGTGCAGCAGGAGCCAGGGAGCCCTGTTGACAGTGGGCAAACAGCACACAGTCACGACATGAGTTCTCGAGTTCACTCCTGGGCTTTATCCTAGACCGGACCCACAGGGAGAAGATGCCAAGGGACAGCCCACCCAAACCCCCTCGACAGGGCAGGCTGGGTACTCCCTGGACATCAGCTCCTTCCATCCATGTGCTTGTGAGAGCAGAAAAGAAAAGACATGTTAAAAGTGAATTGATCCCTTGGCTCAGTTCTAAATGCACACAAATGGTCTGTAGCATGCAAACCACTGCCTGGGGGTGTGCACAGATGGTCACTAACATCACCTGAGCCACTGCAGAGGTCAGAGAGCGGGAGATACATGGCTGTTAGTTCCACACACTACAGCACAAGACTGTCTGTCTGAGCAGGACCTGATTTAAGATGAATGGTCTGCACTGGATGGCAGCACTGAGGTAACTTCGATGCTGCAGTTTGGACACTCTCTTTCAATTACACCAGACTAAACCATGAGCAGCATCTTCTGTTACTTAATATAAAAACAAACAAACAAACAAACAAAAAACAACCCAAACAACCACCAAACCACAAAAAACCCCAAAACAACAACAACAACAACAACAACAACAACAACAAACAAAAAAAACCCAAAAAAACACAACCAAACAACACACACCCCCACAAAAACAAACAAACAAACAAACATCCCCCCCCCAAACAAACAAAACCCCAAACAAACAAAAAACAACAACCCAAACACCAACAAGCGAAAAAAAACCCCAGTTAATATTTTACTAGAGCTGTGGATGGGCAGGAAAACAAAGGCATCAGACCAACGCTACCAGACACTATCACAAGGTGATTCGATTGGCGATCAGAGTGTTTCAGGAGTGCAGGAGTGCGTGACGTGCCTCCAGAGAGCATTCTTAACAACAAACGAAGAGAGTCTGAAACGAAATAAAGTTTCAGACGGGCCAAGGGAGAGCGGTGTTTGCCGCACGCACGTCCTTGCTTGGCACGACATGACGGGCACCGGCAGCGTGCCGGTGTGCTAGTCCGAGAACGCACGTTTTCTCCCGTCACCCTCGCGTCCGACCGCCCTGCAGCGTGGCTCCAGCAGCTCTGCTTTGCCCTGCGGCCGCTCAGAAACCCTCAGCCTCACGTTCCCCTCCGGACCTCCCTGTGCCGGACCATAGCCGGCGAGCGGCGGCCGCGCCTGCGCCGTGCGGGGCCGCGTCGGTCCGGGCCGCCATGGCCGTGCACTACTGCGGCCTGTGCCGCCGCACCTCCTTCTCCGGCCGCCGCCACCTCTACAGCGCGGGCCACCGGCGGCGGCTGCGAGAAGCGCTGGCCCAGCTACAGGAGGAGGTGACGGCGGCGCGGGCGGCGGCGGCGGCGGCGGAGGAGGATGGCGGCGGGGCCGTGCGGCGCTACGACCCGGCGGAGCACGATCGGCGCATCTGGTGCCTGTGCTGCGGACGCGGCGTGCGGCGCGACGGGCGGCGGGACGGGCTGGCATTGCCGCAGGCCGGGCTGCTCCAGCACCTGGCCGGGTGGGTGAGCGCGGGGGCGCCGGCGGGGGCCCGTCCGGGGCTGGTGCTGACGGGTGTCCCGCAGGCCCGAGCACCGCCGTGAGACGGCGCGGTTCTGGCGGGAGAACCGGGCGGAGGCGGCGTTGCGGGAGCGGTTCCTGGTGCCGGCCGAAGAGTACGAGCGCTTCGAGCGGGCGCTGGAGCGGGCGGTAGCCGCGCACCAGCGGCAGGAGGAAGAGCGCATCCAGCAGGTACCCCTGGCCTCGGCCTCGGCCTCGGCCCGGCGACACCCGGCCCGGTCTCAGCTTTTCCTCTCTCCTCCCCGCAGATGGCGGCCGCCATCCGGGAAGCCGAGCACAGGCAGCGGGAGACAGTGCGGGCCGCCCTGCAGGTCGGTGAGCCGTATCCTGCCCTGGCGGGGACTGGGCCATGCACCGCTGCTGGCACTGGGCACTCTCAGGAGGGGCTGGGGGTGGCTGGGTGGGCTTTGCTCAATACCAGAAATACTGTTCGTTTTTCCTGAATCACACTCAGCTTCAAACAGAGCCAGAGCTTTGCACAGGACCTTCTGTCTGCAGCCACTCAGCAGGACCCAAAAGGTGAGAACCATTGTCCTTAAATTGCCACTAACCCAAAACCTGCTCAAAACACCAGACCCTGCCCTAGCCACAGCCTGTCACCCTTGCTGCTGCTGTTGCCAGAGTTCATGCTGTCATCACCTGGGTCATACACTCGCTCAAATCCTTCACAAACTTTTATCTAGACTATAGTAAGCACCAGAGCTGCAGAAAGATCACTGTCCTGTCAACACATCTGTAGGTAAGCACCAACAGCCATAAAGAGTGAGCACAGTGGGGACCTACATGTGTTTAACATCAAGCCCCAAGAACATTTCTCCTTTCCCTTCTTACCGCACGGCTCTCTGAACACAAACACAACTCTGCTCCAGAAACCACCAAACAATCATGTCCTGCCCATCTTCGTCTGCCACTCACCTCTCCGACTGCCTTTTGGCCTCTTGTGTTCCAGGGAGTCCTCTCATGATGCAGAGCAGCCTGGCCCCAGTGAGATGCAGACAGGGCCTGACCTAAACTGGATGGAATCAGGACAAGCTTTGACCTTCATTGGACACCAGGTAGGGGTGACTTGTGAGCAAGTGCGACCTCAGTTTAACTGCAAGTTACGTACAGGATGCGTTACCAAGCAAGCCACGGGGCTGCTGTGTCTGACGAAGGAAAAGCTTTGCAGAGTCAGGCAACCACCTTGCTGGGAGTTCCAGTCACTCTGCATTAAATCCTGTTTCATTAAGCAACATTCTTTAACACACCCTGAAAAGAACAAACGCTTCTTAAAGAGTGTAGAGAAGAGCCCCCCTTCGTGTCTTTTTGTAGCAGAATAGGATTCTGGAAGGGAATGAACACGATGTTTAGATACTCTTAAGAGCATCTGTTTCTCACGAGTATATTTCCATTAACAGGAAACAGAAGGGAAAGGAAACGTTCACACAGGTAATCACACCTACTCCAAGACCCCTTGGGTTGCTACCCTGCTGAGACCTCTTGGCTGGCCAGCGTAACGAGGATAACCAAAAGCAGTTCTGAAGCAGCTGCAGTGTTACCAGGAGGCACTTGCACTTTGGCCAGTATTTGACGTACTGGAAGGGAAGGAAACACTTCTGTGTTGTGAATGTTGCTGGTGCTGCTGCCATGGGGTGTGCCTGGCCTGGGCTGTGATCTGCCCTGGCCTCAGCTGAGGCAAGCCAGCTGCTTTTTCTTACAAAGCCCAAGGTTCACTTTTCCTTTGCCACTGACTGGGCAGGACGAGTGGCACAGATGGGGAAGAGGGAAGGCTTTTCTCTACCTCAACCTCAGGAAAACTTCCTCAGCCAAATACATTTTCACTCTGACTTGTAGGAGCAAAACCTCCATGGCTAACAGAGGAAGAGGAGGGAAGTAAACAACAAGTAGGACCCTCATACGAGGAATTTCTCAAGCAAAGTGAGTGGGTCGTATGCATCTCAGCCTGACAATCTACCACGCTAAAGAACCAAAAGCAATTGGACTGAAAAACTTTTGCTGAATACTTTTTTTAGAGGAGAAGCAGAAGCTGAGAAAGCTCCCAGCAGAGCGCGTGGGCGCAAACTTTGACCATACCTCTCAGACAGGTGACAGCTGGCTCCCTTCCTTCGGGCGGGTGTGGAATCATGGCAGGAGGTGGCAGTCCAGGTAAGCTCTGGGCAGCACGGACCAGTGCCCAGCAGAGGGTTTGTGGCTTCCTTCAACGCAAGCTACTAATGGAGCGGGCTTTGCGGTGATGGCCAGCATAAGGAGACGCCTTGCTGCGTGCAAGAGCCATGCCACTCGGCGCTCAGTCCAGGCAGAGTGTTGCTCCCATCCCAGAGCAGTGCATGCACGACTGGCAAGGTGGAGCATGGTCATGACTGTAGAGGCTGCACACATGAGGGTGTCTGCCTTGTTGGGCTTGGCTCACCATCCAGACTTGCGTCCTGACCCGCTGTGCTAAAACCTTTCTGTCAGCCACCTGGAGAGACTGCTATAGCTCACCAAGGCAACAGAAAGCACAACCAAGTGAGCTTCCATTCGAGAATACTGTGTAGCGCTCTTACTCCTTAGGCAAAGCAGTATTTGTTAGATCTTTCTAAAGGCTCCGGCACTCTAACTTCTATGCTTTCTTTCAGGCATCAGTTTAGAACTGAATCAGGGGAAAAGAAGAAAAAGAGGTGATCAGAAGAGGAGCACCAAAGAAACAAAGCTCTGCCTGTTGTGGAAAGGGGGACTGTGGGCAGCTGCAGCTGCCGAGTTTAGCACTGTTGTTCAACACGTTGACATGTCGTCACTTGGAAGGCAGGGTAACGGCCGCGCTAACTCTGACTTAACTGCTACCAAAAGCTGCTTTGCCAGGGGTGGGGCTGTTGCGCCCCCTGTGTCTATCTGGGCATCACGTTCTGAAGTCTCCAGCTATACACGAGAAAGTCTCCTGCCTGTGCCCGATCTTTGGAATTGGGAAGCCTCAGATACAGCACGTGCTGCCCATGGCTGATGCCCATGTGTAGCGAGACACCCCGTTAAAGAAATAAATTTCTGAGAAATAAACTTTTAAATAAATAAATTACCTGTTCCTGTAGAGCAACACAAACTCTTTCAGACATAAGCCCCGTTCTGGGGGCAAGTGATGTCCTGCACCTTACTGTTTTCATTCCAATTTATACTACTTTCATGCTTTCTGCCTCCCTAAAGGGCAGTTCATTAACCCCAGGAAGGAGAAAGGAAGCCTCAAAGGCCTTTGCTGTGCATAGTCCTTTTAATGTAAATAAAATACTTACAGCCTTAGTTAGAGCTGCTTATCTACCCATCCTCATAGACGCTGATTAATTGATGCTGTTGCCTTGTACACAGAGATCTGTGGAGGGAGCTTAAATGAGAATATCGCAGTAGCACCTTTTCTTCCTACAACAAAAGAGCCAGGCTTCAGTTTTACTCCTGCTGGAACTGGATATGGTTTAATATCACTGGCTGCTGTCAGGGATGAAAAAGTTCCTTCCCTTTTCGCAATATAAAGTCGCATTTGTGGTACATTCGTAACGCTATAAATGCAAAGTCTGTCCAGCAGATGCTGTGACCTGTATCAGGATCCTATATCCCTAATGCAGCAATAATGAAACACACACATTCTTCAAAAAGCCAAAAAATTATTTAAGTAACTTTATTGTGTGCATCTACATATGACACATTGTTGAAGAGGTCACTGGAGAACCTGCAAGGCAAGAAGTCCCAAATCAGACAACCACGTCAAAGCCAGCCTGTACAATGCTCTGAGGCTCTGCTCCTATAGGAACACTTTGTCACAGCGCCCCATGACAGCAGGATGTGCCCACACACCCCCCAGAGACATGAAAGCACGCACTGCTTTCTTCATCTGATCAGCAACAGGGACAAGACTGCAAATCACTCTTTCAAACTCGAGCCGACACTCCCACTAACTGCAGCATGGGAAGCTGCTCGGGGCGTGAACCCGGAGTGGGACCTGCCAGTCACATGGTGCGGAGCCATCCGTGAACCCCAACAGCACAAACCAGCCACCCTACAGCACCCGCCACCTCACCTCCCTACGCGTCCTCCCCGGCGGCAGGTGCGTCGCCGCCTTTTGTGTTCCTGGTGTAGATCACTTGGGCTCGATGCTTGGACACCAGTTTGATCAAGCCTGTGAGAAAGGAAATGATCTGAGCGCATGTGTGTGCTGGAGGAGGCTGGGAACGCGCTCCCAGGTACAGCGGCAAAATGGACAGTGCGATAGGAAACGCCAGGGTGCTCGATGGCGCACAGTGCCCAAAGACGCTGCACAGGCTCACGCAAGGCTTTTGTTCAGTACGCCGCCACTTACATCGCCACCCGTCCTGGCAGCGTTTTCTGCGTATAGCAGTGCCACTGAATGCAGCAGAACCTCTGCTCCTTGCTGTGGAGCATTTCCAAAATGCAAGCTTAGGCAGTGGCTCGTCAAAAAAATCCCGCCCATTTGCATACTTCAGACATAGCACCAAATCTTCTGGGTGAGCACAGAGAAGAAAACTTTCAAATCAATTTTGGTTTCTTCCACAGTTTTGAGTGCTTACCTTTACTGAGCAGTTCCTGAAGGGCAGCCCTAGCCAGGGAGCCTCGAATCTTCAGTCTCTCTGAGACAACTGCAGGCGTGATGAGCTTGTAATTGGGCACTTCTTTGCACAGTTTGTCATAAGTGGCTTTATCAAACAGAACAAGATTGTTCAACTTGTCTCTCACTTTCCCCTTGGACCACTTCTACTTAAAAACAAAAAACAATAACAAAAAAAAAACCCTAAGGCATCTTCTAAGCTATAACAGAAGATAAAGCTTTAAAATGCCCCAAGAACCGCCCCGTACAACGCCTCCATATCACACCACAGATTAGAGGGCTACCGAGATGCACAAAATCGTATTTGTAAGCGTAGGTGTTGCAGCTTATACCTAAAGTACCTCCAAATAAAATATAGCCTTTACTTACTTATTTAACGCCACCACGACTGATGAAGAAAAGAGATTTTTTTTTAACGTTATGGAAGCCACAGCCCCGCACCATCCCAGTACCAGGAGGACCCAGAACCTCACCCTTTTGGTCTGACCACAGCACACACGTGGAAGGCCTGGGGAGCCCCAACAACCTCCTCAGAGCTGCCCGGCTCCCGCACGCCTCTGTCGTACCCCTTGCCCCCACGTTTTCACGGCAGGCTCTGGAAGGGCCGCGGCTCGGGGCCTGCCACCAGCGAGGCCGCCTCGGTAAGCGCGATGCGGGCGCGACGCCTCCTACCTTTTTCTTGGCTTTGCCACCGGACTTGTTGACGGGGTCCTTGTCCTTCTTGGCGGACTTGCCAGCGTCCTTCTTTTTCTTGTCGTCCTTAGGCGGCTGCAGAGGGTCGGAGGCGCGGCGGGGAGAAAGGGACGGTCAGCGGCGGGGAGCGGCAACCCCAGGGGACTCCCCCCGCGGCTCCTACCCTCAGGGAGCACCTCCCGCCCCGCGGCGGCCCCCAGCCCGCCGCCCCCCCACTCACCATGGTGCGAGGCGGCTGCTCTCCCAAGATGTCGGGCGAGAAAGGAAGCGCCTGGCGCGAGGCGTGGGGAGGCCCCGAGCTCTCGGGCGGTTTCCGGGGCACGGCCTGACGCCACTTCCGGCGGAGCGGCCATGGCGATTTTCAGCGTGTACGTGGTGAACAAAGCGGGCGGGCTCATCTACCAGCTGGACCACTACGCGCCGCGCGCCGACACCGAGAAGACCTTCAGCTTCCCACTGGACCTGGTCTTGCGGCCGCACGACGAGCGCGTCGTCGTCGCCTTCGGACAGCGCGATGGCATCCGCGGTGCGGCGGCGGCTGGGGGTACCGGGCCGGGCCGGGCCGGGCGGCAGCGGGCGGGGCCGCGGGACTGACCCCGCGCTGTTCCCGCAGTGGGCCACGCCGTGCTGGCCATCAACGGCACCGAGGTCAACGGGCGCTTCACGGCCGACGGGAAGGACGTGCTGGAGTTCCTTGGCAACCCCGCCAACTATCCGGTGTCGATCCGCTTCGGCCGTCACCGCCTCTCTTCCAACGAGAAGCTCATGCTGGCCTCTATGTTCCACTCGTGAGACGGGGCGGGACGCGACGGAGCCGGGTGGTGTGGGCAGGGGTGGCTGGGATGCTGAGGGCCCTCTCCCTGCAGGCTGTTCGCCATCGGGTCGCAGCTGTCCCCCGAGGTCGGGAGCTCTGGGATTGAGATGCTGGAGACTGACACCTTCAAGCTGCACTGCTTCCAGACACTGACAGGTACCGTCCAGCCCCAGGCACTGCTCTGCTTTGGAGGGGCTGTTGGAGCTTGGCCTTCCTCATGCTCTTGTCACTTCACTGTGGCTCCAGGGATCAAATTCGTGGTTCTTGCTGACCCCAGGCAGGCGGGGATAGATTCCCTTCTCCGCAAGATCTATGAAATTTACTCAGACTTTGCACTGAAGAATCCTTTCTACTCCCTGGAGATGCCAATCAGGTAAGGAAGAGCCTGTGTTTAATAACACAGCCCCAGCCCCTCACCATTTTCTACCCATGCAGGAACAAATACTGCTGTGCAGTAGCAAAAGCAGACCTGGATGCTGAGGGAAGGGAGAAGACACAGCACACTGATGCAGGAACTGACACTGACCTGTACTTTATTGAGCGCTGCTCTGCGGGGGAAGTGGGACGTGCTTTTTCTTGGTATAGTCCCTGCCGTCCTAATGTGGCCCTGGAGCCCATTCAGGAAGCTTCTACCTCAATTAACAGCCCAGGCCAAGTTTGACAGCAGACGGGCTGCTGTCTTGTGACTTGCAGAATATTTCCTTGAAGGATGCAGAGCCAAAAGATGTGGAGATCTTGCCGTTAGACTGTTCTGTAGGTTAAGTCACCCCCTTCTGCTTTTGTGACTGTTTCAGATGTGAGTTGTTTGATCAGAACTTGAAGCTTGCACTGGAGGTGGCAGAGAAAGCTGGACCCTTTGGACCGGGATCATAGGGAAAAATCTCGCCTGTTGCACAGATTCCTTTCTCCGAAAAGCAGGGCCTCTCTCTTCCCTGTGGCTTCTCCTGGAGCTCTCTCCTCAGCAGCAGAGACTGCGTATCCCCAAAACATGCTTCATTATCTCTCAAGATACCCTTTAATCCCCTTTGTTGTGTCATTTACTTTAAGCAGCGTTGTTACTACTGTTTATATTGTGCCTCAGAGGCTTATTCTGCTGTTGTGGCTCTGCTGCCCTCAAGTGAAGAAAAGAAAGAGAGGAAGATGCGGGTCCGTGGCCTGCCCACAGGCAATCGTTTCTTTCATTTCATACTTGTACATATGTATTTTTCCTGTATACCTCTAACTTATGGTTTCACAGAGGGTTTCTGAGTAGAAGCAATAAAGTCTGTTGAAAAGGCAGATGGCTGCTTGTTTTCCATTAGCAGGGTAGATCTGCACCAGCAGCACCACTCTCCGTAAGACAACCAGAGCCCTTGCAACACTGCTCCATTTTTATTTCACAGATAGAAGATGGTGTAATTAAGTACAAAATGTAATTCACTTCCATTGAAATAATTAAGGCTGGCTACATACTCTTCCAACCAGGCTGTTTGGCGAAGTACCTGCGTGCAGGTTCTTCATGAGCTGAACTTGCCTATTCCCGGACCCTAAAGCAATAAACCCTTCCCGGGAAAACCAAAAATATTCAACAAAATCCCCGTTAAAAACCTGAGTCTGATTATTGCCAGAGCGCCGGGCCTGACCTGCTCCAGGCTGCCAGGGAGGCTCTGCTACGGCAGGCTCCTGAAGGCAGCCTGAGCTTCTGCCTGCAGCTGTGAGAGATGCAGCTCTTGCTGAAGACACCCCAGACTGTGGCAGGAACACGGGTGTTCAGGCACCCGGCTGCAGCAGCTACGGGCCGGTGGCAGCTGGTGTCACAACACCTGCTGTGGGGTCAGTTTTGTTGGCTCATTTGCACAGTGCTCACTACAAGCTCCCTGGCAGCAGCTCCCTCCCTTGCAAATCATTAACATCCCGCACCGGGCAGGATCCAGGCAACAGAAGCAGCTTCTCTAAATGCTCTCCCCTGAAGTGCCATGGATTTCTTGGAAGCGTGCCTGTTTCTAAGCACTGCGGAGTGCGCTGCCGCAGCACGAGCCAGCTCCTCCAGAGCAAAACGCCTCCCTCACTCCCAACAGCTCAGCTCTGATACAGCTCAAGGCACACTGCTCTCAAACAAGCTGTGAGGCCAAGCTGTAACCATGGTCATCATCATCCCTCACGGCTCTGCTGCTGTTCCAGGGCCCAGAGCGCGTAGGGAGCTCGCGCCTAAGCAAACCGAGACAACAGCCAGGCAGGATGACAAGTGTGGCAAAGGCTTCCCCACCCTGAACGAACAGAAGCAACAAAACTACGTGCGAGAGCGCCCAAAGGCAGCCGTCTCCGAGTGCCTTTAGTGGAGAAGCTTGGGCTGCAAAGCTCCACCAGCAGTGCTGTGAGGAGGTACAATAAAATCATCACAAATGTAAACGAGCTGAATTATCACATCTCAAGGGAAAAAGTAATCAGTAGCAGGAACCTTGGGCATTCAGGCACATGACAGTGCACAAGAAATCGAGACATTTTTATCTAGGATGCAGCAACAAGTAAACTCACTCCTAGGCCAGTTAAACAAAACTGAGCATCGCTGACATTGGCATGGGAGCGTCCGTTTCACCAAGCAGCCCATCCTCAGTCGGCCTTCCGGGGAACGCAGCCCATCTTGGTGCGGATGTTCCGCAGTAAGAAGAAAGCCACCGTGGCACCAGTACAGGTGATTTCAGCTACCCAGAAGGCTGTGGCCCAGCTGTAGTGCTTGGCAATGGTACTGAAGGGCAGACCAGCCAGAAAACCCCCGACTGTAAGGAAAAACAAACAGAAAACTAGTAATGCTTCTGTGTATCCATTTTACCTGCCAGTACCTGTTTTCGCACATATAAAATTCCTCAGGCCTGGTCTGAACTTAAAGCACAAGGCAAAACCCTGTCAGATACAGCAGGAAGCATCCCTGATGCTTCCAGCTCCAGATCTATTATTTCTGCTGCTTAGGTGGCTTCCCATGATCAGTACTATGGCGCCCAGGGGCTAGACCACAATTCCTCAAGAACAGGCAAGGGTTTTGTTCGGTTTTGGGGGAAATGGGCATTACTCACCATTGGCCATGAGGGCCACTATGGCATGAGAGGTGCCACACAGGTTGGCTGGGGCGCTTTCGTTGGCTATGACCCCAAACAGGGCAATTGGCCCATACGAGGAGAACCCAAACACAGCTCCCAGAGTCAGGATCCACAGCTGTCGAAACAAGATCAGAAACAAGATCTGTGCATCTTACCACTGTCAGTCAGCACCTGCTGACAAACCTCAGACCCTACTTGTAGCATGAGGGGGTTCTGCCATTTTCAGGGTGACACCAGCTCCCTGGCCTGCAGGCAGAAGAGCTCACACCCGTGACAGAGCCTTGCTGCCTCCCCACCATGTCATCTTCTCACCCGGTGTCAGCTCTCCTATGGTCCCGCTCCCTATGTGGCATACACATGATGTGGGCTGTTGTAAGAAAGAACCAGAACATCGAAGAGAGATGGGCAGTGAGCCTGTGATACCATGGGAGAGCGCTGTGAATCGAGTTGCTTTTAGAAATGATCCTGCAGACACCAGCTAAAAGCTTTTCTCATTTTAGATGCAAGCTGCTGGTCAGAGCATCTTTTTTTTTTTTTTTTTTTTTTTTTTTATGAGAAGCCACTATCCGATAACCTCTGTGTTACTAAACAAACACGGGAACAAACCCAGAAACACCCAACAGTTTGAACTTCAGTGTTAGCTTATGCTCTAGGAAAACCACCTGGGTCAGAAATTAATCAGTCACTTGAGAAAGGACAACAAAGGATAAGTAATGTGACCACCTCAGGATTACAGCATGGCTTGGAACTATAAACACCATTTCAAGATGCTCAGGAGGAATTAAGTGCTGTCTTATTTTCCAGATGGGAAATGGAAAGAAAGAATAAGGGAAACACTTGCTGAAGTTAAGCAGGGAGGCATCTGCAGGAGCAGAATCATTTGTCCTGACCTCACTCACAAGATCCCTTAACCGGCTACATTTTACCTGATGAATGAATGTCCTCAGATCCTTCTCTGTAAGAACTTAAAGTTTTACATACAGACTTCTTCAAGTTAGTTAGTGTAATCAAACAATTATAAGAAAAGGTTTATTTTACAAAACTTACAGTAATCTCTTCTCAATGCCCTAGTTCTAAGATGTGCAGTGCTAACCAACCTCCCGGGAGAGGGAAAAGGCAGATCAGCAAAAGCAGAAACAGGCAGTGAGAAAAAAATGCAAGGCAGAAACCTCGTGTTCTTTGAGGCCTGTAAGAGCAGCTAGAGGTTGCAAGGCTACAGTCCAGAAGTGATTTTCCTAAAGAAGAAAAAAGGAAAAAGGAGAAAAGATATTTCATTTATTTAGCAACCATGAGGGCAGAGGCAAGTCATGTCTACAGTACTGCTGGTAGCGGAGGCTACCCAAGCCAACGTAAGCAGCAGAAGCAGTCTAAAACAGGCTAAGGTAGCATGCTTCTCCGTAGCACGCACAACAGCCACGCTTCCTGTCATCAAACTTCTCGCCATGAACGGGCTATCCCAGCAGCTCACAGCCAGTCGCTTGCATAGGGATTACCTTGGGAGAATCGCCTGTGACCGTGACCCGGAAGAGAAACATGGACACGCACATCCCAGCCATCATGGAAAGCAGCAGCGCGTGCCGTGGATTCCCGTAGCTCGACAGACCCACCTGTAACACGGGAAGGGAACTGACGCTCAGAAACTGGAAAGACTCCTTTCATTTTACAGTTGTAGCAACTAACACCATCCACACAGCCCAGTCAGAACAGTTTTTTAGCAAGACCCGTTGGTCTGGTATAAGGACTGCCCACAGTCAAACTGTGCAAAATGAGCAGCTCTCAATGACCAACGACACTTCTCTGTCATCAGCTGTGCCCTATTTCCACCCTGAATTTGGGTTCAGATCCCAGCACTTGATTTTAATGAGTTCTTTCCAGACAGAAGACAACTGCGAACAACCAGAACTCTTCAACAAAAATCTGGAGAGCACAGTAAAGACAACAAACTAAAGAAATCAAACATCCTAAACCTGACAGGTATACACAGTCCTTAACATCAGCATATATATTTCCCAGCACCTTCTAGGGTGTCCAGCAGTCGTTCTCATGTGCACAGTGGAACGGGGTACTGTTGCTCCAGAGCAATATAAGCAAGAGGAGCATTGTGCTCCACTACTGGTGCTGGTATTGGAGGAGGGGGGCAGAGGGGGAAATCATCTTAAGCAGTCACAAAGGAAGCCACAGCAAACTGTAGAAGTTCTGAAGAAGCTCCTGCTGACACTCTGTTAACTGCCCAGCACATCTGAGGGCCCAGAGTACTTACTCTGGCTACTGCTCTGTCAGAAAGGTATCCAGCAGCAATACTGCCCACTAGACCCCCAATCTCCAAGGCACTCATGTAGGAACTACCTAGAACACAGGTAGAAGAAAAGAAAAGGCCATCATGTTTGGTCCTCATGCTTTAGATCAAGCTCAATTGCTGTCAGCTCACCATGAGCTCAGAGCAGCTCTGCCGGACAAAACCATCCAGCTTATCCTTTTACAGGAATGCCCCTCGGCCAGTCCCAGGAGGGCCCTGGCACTGGGGCACTTGGTAACTCCACCACTGAGTTATTGAAATAACTGCATGTATCTAAGCAGACTGTCAGGAAGTAGGCAAACAAGTCCCTCGGATGGAGGTACCCGTGTCCTTTACCTGCACCCAGTTGAGCTCTGGGCAATACCTCCCAGGCTGCAGCCACAAAGCTTTCATTACACAGCTTTGCATCTTACCTACAAGCATAGATTGTCCCCTCTCCTGGATCAGAAAGAGCTGTCCCCAGTCGGTACAGCACGTTTTCACTCCAAAAACAACCAGGTAGCCTGTTGAAAGCACCCAGAGGTATGGTGAGAGCAGCAGCTCTGTCAAAGTGCTGTTGTCATTGGACAAACCTGTGAAAAAGATAAGGATAAACATTACTACTGCTGGATCACAGCTACTGAGCCACACTGACTCAGCGGTGCTATGGACAGATGTGGGATTGAGCAGGATCCATGCACAAGGACATCCTCAGAGGGAGATATTCATAGCTACTGGTAGTGAATAGCTTTACCTCCCCCTCACTATGGGTTTGCTGTGATTTCAGAATATTTTCCCTCAATTTATTCCACATTCATTAAGGATTTCAAAAGAATAATCAAAACACTACTCTCAGTAGTTTTCTGTACTGTGGTTGCCAATAAACCCTTCACTAAGGTGGTTAGAAAAATTATTGGTTTCTCCAGATTTTGAGCTAACATTTTTAAGCTGTGCCTGTGACAGCTGCTACACAGACTCAAACAAAGCTGCTGACTTTCAGGAGCTACCTTGACTTTTCCATCAGTCTTCCAGGAATGCCGACAGACCTACGGTCCCCAGAGAATGCTCTAGGGAAGCAGGATTGATTTCTCAGACAAAGAGGTCAAGTCTTGCAGCACAGGCATCGCAGGACGGTGTGGAAAATAGGCTGAGTTTCCACCAGCCTTTAAAATCCTACAGCAAATCTGTGTTGCAATTCCCCTCCACCTGCTCTGCTTTCAGAGAAGCTCCATACTCAGCGGTCTGAACAAACATTTACTAACCAGATGTCCGAGGTTAGGGCAGAAAACACTGAGCAGAGTCCACTACAAGCCAGGGGTCAAGAGAACCCACAGCGGGGGTGAGGGGAGAACTACCCATCCTCTGCCAACACGGAGGAGAAGGTGGTCAGGCTTAAGGAAGCGTTCTCTGCTGCTGTGTTTTTCTCTCTCCAGTACCATCACAGAGACTGAGTTCACCATTTGAGCACATAAAGGCCCATGAAAACTGGGGCATCATTAGTAGGAAGACAGTGCACAGACAGGGAGACGGAACAGAAGCCACGAGCATCTTGGCGACACATGGGGAGCTGGGGACAGGTCAAGGAGCAGGACTAACTGGCGATCAGGCTCTGCTCTGCTGCACTTTGCCGTGACAGTCTCAGAAGTGCCTGGGCTTAGTGTGCATGATTTATAAGTTTAACACAGGGCTTGGACAGTTACCAGAATAAAGCTGCTGAAAACAACCCCTTACACCTGTCCGCCAAGTGGCGATTCACATCTGTGCCAGATTACTGACAGAAGGTACCAGACTTTCTCCCAAAGCTACCTGCTTATGGTGACATCTCATACTCACCTTTCTTCCCTTTCTTGGCTCCTTGTTCAATATTGGGTAGCCCAACATCCGATGGCTCGTTTTTAATCAGGACAAGGCAGACAAAGGAGACAACCACGCAGATGAAGCCAGAGAAGGACAAAGTCGTGCGCCAACTGTAGTGCAGAGACACAAGAGCGGCGACGATGGGGCCTAAGCCTCCAGCCAAGTTCATGCTCGTAGACAGGATTGCCCACCAAGTCCCAAACTGGGAAGGCTCAAACCACTGCACATCAAAAAGAAAAATGGCGTGCAGTCTGAGAAAGAGAGCAATGCTGCACCTGAAAACCCTCTTGTCAAGGCCCTTGCTGTGGGTTTGGGACAATTCAGACACATATCTACAAAAAGCAGGTAGAGAGAGCAACCCAGAGTCATGCAGGGAACTCCAACATTGTGTAAGTGTCAGCTATAGGAGCCTGACAGGTGCTCACACTGTGCGCCAGCTCTGTGTTATTTCCATTTACAGACTGTGAAACTGAGACATGGGCTGGGAAAGGCAAATTGAAGCGTGCACAGTTCCGCACGCTCCCTTGATAGGAACAGCGTCCTCCTGGAGAGGTCTGCTGGCACAGCACTGCACAGGGATATGCAGAGAGTCATGGGGTAAACTCCAGGCCTTGCTGTTGCCTTAAGTATCAGGCACGATTGGCTCTGTGCTGCAATGCACGCTCAGAGACAGAACCAGAGAGGAAAGAAGCCGCACACCCAGAGAGAGTGGTGGTTGTCACTGGGAAAACGTCTGAGAGCTATATTCACAAACGCCTTGAGAAAACACTTCCTGTTCTATCCTGTTATTCAGGCCCTTCCTCCCCGAGTACACAGCCATCCTGGACAGGCCTTTTCTCGACAGGTGCAGTTCACCTTACCCCTGTCCTGCGAGTACAGGCATTCCAGGATCTTATGCCTTTCAAGAGGGGTTCACACACCGATGATCCCTATCTGAAGGCAGAAATACATCTGTTCTGTTCAGATTGTTGCAAAATCCAGATACAGGTGGCTTAGAGGTTAAACTCATGTTGTTCCTCCACACGTTACCTGGCTTTCTACCTGAGCAGTTTGCAACCAGCAATTCTTGAGCTCCCTGAGCACGCAGACGGAATTCTGCTCATCGCTCCTTGCCCGGCTGCAAACTGCTGCAACGGTGAAGATGAGCACGCCTCTGTCTTCACACTTAAAATACAAGATTTCCAACAAACTGCATGCTGGCAGCGGAGGAAGTCTGCTATCAGGAGATGCTATTTATCATCCTGAACTGGAACTGAGGCGTGTAAACGTGAGGACCAAGAAACTTTTTGAATCTTTGCTAGAATAAGCAGAGCCTTGTGCACAGAAATGTGCTCCACAGGTAGAAGAAAGCACAGCCAGTGGCTCTGACCTCCTGGGCTTGAAACAGGCAGGAAGAAGTGTAAGTTCCTTTGGATTCAGAGCAAACATTCCCACAACGCGGTCTGCACAGATTTGCTGCCGGGACAGCTCAGAAGAGCCACGAGAAGCTTTCCCACTGCCCTTTCCGGCAAATACTTACTTTTCGCAGTATCTTCCCGCAGGGCGGCCAGCCCAGACCCTGGGCCAAGCCGTTGAGGAACCAGAGCCCTGCAAAGGCCGTGACAGTGGAGCTCCAGGAGAAGACCACGTTGACCAGACCCACCATCAGGAGGCCAGAGGAGAAGAGCCAGCGGGCACTCATCTGGTCGGAGAGGACGCCGCTGATGAACTTGCTGATGGCGTACGCTGCGGACTGGCTGCTGGTGATGAGACCTAGGGCAGGGCAGAGCCCGGGACGGGTCAGTCCAGGATGGGCCTCGGCCCGGTGGCACCGCCACCTGCTCGCCCGTTAGCGGCGGCAGCGAGCGGGCGGGGTGGGGGCCGCGGACCGGCACTCACCCAGCTCGTCCTTCCCCAGCGGCACTTCGGCCATGACAGCGGGCATAACGAACGAGAAGGTCTTGCGGTTGAAGTAGTAGAGCGTGTACCCGACGAACATGGCCGCGAAGATCACGGCGCGGTACCGGCCGTAGCCGCCGGCCGCCATCCCGCCGCGCTCGTCCGGGGCCAGGCGAGGACGGGGCGGAAAGGGGGAGGCTGCCAACGGCCCGGCCCCGCGAGCCCGGCGGACGGGCGCACGCGGGGGACAGCGCGGGACAAGGACCGGCGCGCGATCCCCGTTCGGAGCCCGCCCCTCCCCTCCGCCCCCGCCGCGCGGAAGTCCCGCCCCCCCAAGCTCCGCCCGCCCCGCTCCCCGCTGTCCGGTACCGCTCGGAACAAAGGACCCGCTGCTCAGAGACCGGCAGGAAGTGTCATTTATTTTTGGTTGAAGAGGCCAAAATGGAGAACAACGTCAGATGCACATTGTCAAGTGCCCGCGGGAGCCGCTCGGCCCCACCTCGTGTGCGGCAGCAGCGGGAGCAGCCCGAGGAGCGCGGTGGCCGCAGCCGGGACAGGGCAGGTCATGGTGAAGCCAGGCCGAGCACACGCTATACCGAGGAAGGAGGACAGTCACGGTTACAGGGGCTAGAGGGGGTCGTGCCTACCCCTGCACCACCTCTGCCGCCCCTTACCGACTGTTTTTCCCACTACACGATGCACCAACACCTTTCTTCCTTCAGCCTCCTGAGCATCCAGGAGTGCCCTGGCTGAAGTTTTTACTTTATAGTAACCTATAAACAAAATCTTCTTGTCAATTCTCAATTTGCCGTTTTCAGACTCTGCTACAGAGCACGGATAGAGATGGTTTTAACAACAGACACCTTCCTGTCTCGAAGCACACAGAGCATCCGCCTCGCCAGTCGTTCCACCTTCCCATGAATCCAAACGAGACTCCACCTCCCATCAGCTGAAATCCCACCCTTTCTTTAAAATAGGACCTCGTATGCAAAGACAACATCATCTCAGCTATGTACACTTCTGCAATAATCCCATTTCTCTTCACGAGGAGGTGTGACACAGGATTTATTCTCCAAGTTACTTCCTAAAGCTTAAGATGTTTCTTTTCTGCTTTATCTCCACAGAAAAGTCACTTTGGTGACTTCTGTACAGAAACTGAGACAATGCTTGGTGGACACACCGCCACCTTTAAACACATAAGAAAGGAAAAACAAACAAACAAAAAAACCCCATTTCACTAAGTTAGTAGCGGCAAAATCCCCAGAAAAAAATAAAATTTACATCTCTATCCCAATTTGGTGTCAGACTGTTTGCCGAGTTCCATTTACATCATGACTAACCAGGTCCATTATAAAAACAAGAAAGTAACCATGAAATAAATAGATGTTGACACTAGTGGGCTTTCAGGGATGTTATAACTCATCATTTTTCCTGCTTTCTCCTCCAGCTTCTGTCATCTTCTCTTTGTTGGACCCTGTGTAATTAAGTAAACACAGTTAGATGCTGTAATTTTTTTTACAGCACACAGAGCAGCACTGGAAGTCCCTGACATTCCTTAAGGATTCCCTCAAACTCTCAGCATATGGTGCAGAAGTCAGGGGAATACTTTGAAGATTGATGCACAGCTCCAAAGAACTAAAGATCTTACTGCTGTCCACTTGGGACTGGCTACAAACTGCAGTGACCGTGGCATAAAGCGTACAAACAGTGAGAGCCATTTATGTCTTCCTCTCTGCAGAATTAACATTTGCTCTGCAATCAAGGGTCCTACCATCTCACTACAGCTAATATGATGGAAAGAAGCGCACAGACAGCTTGCACATATAGTTACCAAGTTCCAGGCTGTTACTCACTTGAGTCTAATCCGGGCTCATCGTCTATTGCTACTTTCTCAGCTGTAGGAGGTTCCTTAGCTGGACCGGTATCTTCAGGTTTGTCTGTATTTAAAGCAAAAATAAGTAAAAGTTAAGGGAGAATACACAGGAGACTAGGTGCAGGGAGACGAGGTGACGAGTGGTGAGGTTCACAAACAAGGTGTCTGTGGTGCCTCAGCAGGATAACAACGCACTCTCACAGTGCATCTCTCTACAACACAAGAGAAGCATCACATAACTGTTCCTTATTTCTTGCTGTCTCTGTCTGACAGGCTTTGTGTCCCTAAGAGCCCTGGAGATTCACTGGTTACCCAGCCAAGTCACCTTTGGAGCTGTGACCACAAGCAGGATCTCTTACTCAGGCCAGAGAAATCAGCAGAGAACTTTGCTGACATCAGCAGTTGAGATTTTAAAGGACCAGGGCACTTGGAACCCGAGGATCCTGTAAAGTTCAGAGAACTACAAGTCTTAAGTGTCCCAAGAGGTTGTTGTTTGTTTTTTGTGGGGTTTTTTTTTTTTTTGGACTTTTGTTTTTTGTTTGTTTGGTTGGTTTTTTGTTTTTGTTTGTTTGTTTTGTTTGTTTTTGGGGGGGAGGGTATTTTATTTTTATTGGTTTTGTGGTGGTGGTGTTTCTTTGGGGTTTTTTGGTGTGTGTGTGTGGTTTTTTTTCCCCCTGGGGTCCATCTAAGCCACAAACATTTCTCATCAACAGTTCATTCTATTCTGTGATACAGGACATGACCTTTAATACTTGTCTCTTTGACACCCAGAACACAGTTGATGGCTTATCTTCATAGAATTATTTAGGTTGGAAAAGACCTTTAAGACCATCAAGTCTAACCATTAACTCTACAAAGTCCACCACTAAGACACATCCCCAAGCACCACATCTGTATCGCTTTTAAACATATCGAGGGATGGTGACTCAACCAGGCCCCCCTGGGCAGCCTCTTAAATGCCTGACAACCCTTTCAGTGAAAAAAATTTTCCTCGTGTCCAGTTTAAACCTCTCCTGTTTCAGCTTGAGGCCACTGCCTCTTGTTCTGTCAGTAATTATTTGTGAGAAAAGACCAGCACTTACTTCCTTACAAGGCAGCCTGCCAAACAAACAGGTACTGACAAACCATCCCAGGAAGTTTATAAACACTTTATGTTCCTTCACAGACAAAAACCCAAACAGCGAGGGGAAAGGGAGACTGCCACACCTCGATTTTCCCAGTTGTCTTTGAAAATTAAGGAGGATCATTCGATCCTACAGTTAGCTCATCTTCGCTCATTTAGCTCCCTTTCACTCAAGGCAGTGTCTCTACACAAGCATGTTACACACTGCAATTACAGACTAGGAGTTACACACATGCTCCTCAGCCACTCCTTACCTTCTTGTTTCCCCTCCGTGGGAGGGATAGTGTTCTCGGTCTCAGAGGTTGCAGTAGCATTCTTGCCTGAATCGGTTTTTGTGGTGGTGTTCTCCTTTTTGGGTTTGGGTTTTGCAAACTTGGCCTTATTCAGAAGATACTGCACCTCCCTATCCAGGGCTGCTATCTTGAACTCTATATCCTTGGACAGCAGGATGGGTTTCTCAGTAGGAGAGATCTTGTTCTGTTCAGCCAGCGTCTCATTTTTCCACGTCTGTGGGATGGGAAGGAAGAGGTGCTCTTTGAATGCTCTGGGTTCCAGAAACCACCATATATCCCAGTATCTCGAAGTCACTGCTCCTAGGCCGCCTTTTTTACTCAGGATAGTGCTGCTCCCTGCTACATTTCAACCAGCTTCTTAGTTACCCAGATACTGGACAAAACAAAGAAACAAACCCCTCACAACCCAGTGGCTGCTTTTAAAAACTGCATGCAGGAAGATTACTGGGCTTCACCACTGCTCCTGGAGATGACTGCAGCATGCAGCACAAGAACCACTATCCCCTCAAAGCAGTATGGGGTCAAGTTGGGCATTGGAAAACAGCAACGGCCAAAAAGTTTGCTGGTGACAAGGAAACAAAAACTTGAATGCTCTATTCCATGACCTTGAGTGAGAGTATGTGACAGGAAACACAACCCAAATTGCCACCCCCGTTCTCCCCCAGAATCATTCAAGCCTTTATTACCATTGTTTCATTGATAGCTTTTTCCAGTGTACTCAGTTCCACTTCTGTGAATATCTGGTCAGACTCTGGAATCATTCGGGCTCCCCTTAAAGGTAAGAAGAAAGTTTATTTCTGTTACACCAAACGGGCTATACACTGGCAACTTAGCAGTTACAACTCCAGGGATCACAATAATAAATTGCTGCACATACCAACCACTAAGCACATTTTGCACCTCTGTCTCTTACATCTGCAGAAACCAAGAACTAAATACATCTTAGACGCTAAGAACAGAATACAGACCCAGCAAATGCAGCCATCACAAGAGCAGAAAAGCAGGGAAAATACAAAAAGCTGAGGTCATAGGACTAAGAGGGAAAACTCTGCTTGCCAACAGGGTGCGCAGCACCGGACACATCCTGGCTCCCAGTTTAGACAGAACTCGCACGTTCTGTTACGGGTTCTGCAACTGAGCACTAAGAAGCAGGGTTTGGGTCGTCTTTCCTCAGGAAGCACTAGTCACTTTCAGATCACATGCAACTTGGTCAGGTTCTGCTGGCACCTCTTACATTACCAGCTGCACAACTCTTCCACCTAACAGCTTGCTCTTACTTGAGAAAGATGGTTGAGTGGTTGAGCAGACTCTCCAAGGCAGCCAGGCGTTCTGGCCACTTTTTCCTTTCCTCAACACGGAAGAAGAGGTTCCTACAAAGCTTTTTCAGCTCTGAAAGTTTGTCTTTCAGCTCCTGTGAATGAGACAGAGGGGAAAGGAGATAGTTTGCCCATGGTCCAACACTGTAAACCTTAGAAGTTAAGACTGCATTTTTCGTCACTTTTAACAAATATGCTATGGTTCAGCAGTACCTTAGTTGTGGCTGCATAGCCCTCCTCCTCCATCCAGCTGGAAGCCTCACTAAGCTTTTTGGAAATTTCTTCTCTCTGCTCCTCTGTCGAGACAAACCGGTACTCCTCTTGGTAAAGCTTGTCCTGAAAAGAACAAAGCAAGCACTCCTGTCCAATACCACTGAGTGTGGAAGCATAAAACAGGTTACTGGGCTGTTGCCTGAAGTGGCCAGAAGATTCTCATTCAACTCTCCCAAATCTGAGCTGATGGTAATAAACCAGGTATATGGACACACATGCCTATAGGGTATATGATGGTAAATCTACAACAACCATCATTTCACATGCACTTAACAGTAATTGCCTCTTCTGTACAACATGAGAAGCTGCTGCTTCTTTCCAGCCTGAGTTCAGTTTCAAAGTACACAGGTAAGTGCACATAAGGGATACTAGGAACCCGAAGTTTAGTGCATTAGACACATTGAAGGAAAGCATTCATTCTGTGTGGAGAAAAACTGCCAAGTCCACGTGAGCTTGGGAAGTCTAATGATAGCAGAAAAAGTAACTCAAAGACGAGAGCTGGGCTCTTCAAATAAGCTTCTCCCAGCTCAAATAACTGCTCTGCATTCAGATCAGATGAGCTATATAATATACTTTGATCTGCTTTCCAGGAATTTGCATTTCTTTGTATCCCCATCTTACCTGAGTCTCAAAGATGAATGATTCCAAGCTGTTGGCTGATTTTTCTCTTTCCTGTTTCTCTAGATCTCTGATTGTCAAGTCCTGGAGTCTAACATGTGAGGAGAACAGAAATCAAAAGGTAGCATGTGCCTTTAGATGACCACCATATCATATATGTCAGCCTCTGAGGATAGCAGCACTACATGACCTATCGTCATTCCAAAGCAATTCACCTCCTTTATCTAGAGCTTTAACCTAGAAGAGACATTTCAAACATACTTTTTCATTGAGTTCTTCAGGTCGTCCTCCAGCAGGTCAGGCACATCGTTTACATCCAGTTCCATGGTGATCTCATGGACAAGCTTCTGCTTTTTGGGTGCTTTGATCTTCTTCTCTTCCTCTGTTTTGGTAACTGTGCTGTCACCAGAACTTCTGGGCTGTTCTTCCTCTTTTGCAGTTTCTCTATTTGCTTTGGGATCCTGTAACAGACAAAGTATATTCTAAAGCAAGGGAACATATTTGCAGGTTCTGTGACTGTTTTTCCCAGCAGGACAATAACAGGAAAAGAATAATTCTACTGAGCACTGTAAGAATTTTATTAAGTCTCAGACATACCCCTCATACACCAAAATCACAGTCCCATTCCTTTAACACAATGCTCACCTGAGACTCTAATTTCTCGCCTTCTTCCTTCTGTGACTCTGCTTTTGGAGGGGTAGTTTCCGCCCAACCTGGAGACTGCTGTTTCTGTTCTCCCTGCTCTTCACCAGCATCTTCTGTACTGCTTTTCTGGTCTAGTTTTTCCCCCTGCTCCTCTTTTCCTGCTTCTGCTAGGCTCTCTTCTTCTTCCTGATCACCACAAGCAAGCAGAGAAGAAACCAAAACAGTGTTTTTAACACAGGAATTCCATGTAAATGTTTTATAGAACAGGCAATTCTCTTCAAAAAAAACCCCATACGTATAAAAACCAGCACTTAACAGTGACTGCAGCCACTAGCGAAGCACTGTGCTGAGCTACATCATCAATTAAAGAGTTCCTTCGGTGAAGGACATGACTCTATGACAGGGAGCCTTCGCCTCACTAGAAGGAAACCTCATCACTACTGCCAGCATAATGGCAGCTCTGCTTGTATGACTCAAGGGAAAGCAAGGAGCCTGCCAGACACCGGCACGGACACCTCACAGGCAGAAGCCCAGCCCCAGAGCACCAGGACAGCTTTGAAACAAGAGACTTCCCCAGAAACAAGTCCTGTAACTTTCAGTCCACTACTGCCAGACTTGACAGCAAAAGACCACATGTTTCTTTAAACTCACCACATGAAACTCAGAAGAATAAAGCACTTTCTGAAAATATTTTAAAACCTGATATACTGCCAGACACCTTTAATTCCACTCACATGAATTGCTGCCTCTTTAGCAGCCATAGCAAGGCCCAGAGGCTCCCTCCTGCTAGCAGTCAACCTGAGGCTCACCTGAACCAAGTCTGTCAGGTTATCTCCAGTCTCTGGCGTAGGGCCACCACCGCCAAAGAGGCTTGAGATGGTGTTGCCAAGTTCTGTTGGTGGGAGACAAAAAAAAAAACCAAACGGAACATTGTGTATCCAAAGGAGGACTTTCCCCCCAGCCCCCAACCATAATGATCACCAAGGAGGTTCCTTGTCTAAGTTCCCTATATACCCTACAGAAAAACTCTCCCTTCCCTGAAGTCACTTTATAGTTTTGCATGCACAGACATGCTGGAGCCTCTACTTGCGCCAAATATGACCTGAAATTTCTAACTTCAACCAGAAAGCTTCAACCTGGGGCTGCATTTGCCATCCCTGCATCTCCCTTCACCCCTAACCATAAAGATTTCTAACTCTGTAGGGAAGTCTGTGCTCTAAAACCTGAGTAATGCAAAGCACAGATCAGGGCATCACAACCCACACATCTGACAGGAGAATGCTGCAGGGCTGTGGATGCAGGTCTTCCCATCAGGACAGACCTCCAGATCTGATCAAAGAGAAAACTGCTTTTATTTTTCAAGTTACAATGAATGCCATAGTCACCTTAGGAATGTACAACATTTCATAGTCCCTAGCAGCATCCAGAAGCCACTTGCAAAGGGCTTTTAGGAATTCTGGAGCTGTAAACACAATCTGAAGCTATAGGTAACTGTAACTTTCATGCCCCAAAACCATGGTGCTTGCTCTGCCCAAAGCAACAATGTGCTTTAGTTGTCCCAGCTCGTGTGGGTAAAACACAACAAAAATAAAGTGCAGCATTTACTTGTCAGTGTTGACTCCTCCTCCAGCTTGTCTTCCACCAAGGTCTCAAACACAGATTCCACCTTGGAGAGGGGAGCACAGAATTAGTTTTAAGCAGGCACCATTGATACCTGAGAGAAGGACAGAACTGGAAAATACACATGCTACCAAACATCACAACAGGGTGGTGCTTACCCGGTCGAGACTTAGTACTCCACTCTCATCCATGTTGAAGTGAGCTTTGATGCCTTTGGATTCATAATCTGAATGCTTCTTGAAACTGTCCCCAACACCCTTTAGCCTTACAGTAGTGAGATTGAGAGAACCAAAAATCCTGATGACACAGAGACAAAAGCAGAGAGAAAACTTAGGATAACAGTGCTGCAGAACAGCTAGCCACTTCTGGGTCATGTCTGCATCAAGGGACAGCCGCCCAACACAGGAACCAACATGGGTCAGTTTGCTGAAGAGCATACAACTCAGAACAGATCCCCAAATACGCTCTGGTGCCCGGTCAGACGCATAGGCATCCTTGATAGTAAAATTTCTAGCTGGGCATACTGAGCTGCCCTGGGATTCTTTGCTCAGGTATCTGCATCAACTCACCGCATGTCATCCTGGTTCAGGAAAGACAGATCTCCATAGTTGACGTAGAACTCAAAGTCATCTGTGTAGCGGTTGAAAGTGATAACTTTGCGCTGTGGGTAAGGCGCCATGCGCTGGAACAAAATCCTCTTGTTATGCTTTAAACTCTTGGATTTATCATCCTCCTCAACTTCACGAGTAAACTCCACCTGCATCACCAACAGAAAGTACAGTTCAGTGAATGCAAACCTTCTCTACAGCATCTTACATCTGATTTCTGCAGCACCTGGCTCCTGTACCTCATGCAAAAACTGGGGGTCAGGTAAGTATTTCTCAACAAATGTTTCCATGTGTCTGGCTTCTTAGATAAAATAGTGCTTCTACAACACGAAAGATTTTCTTCTGCCTTCTCTATTAGATGGGCAGAAAGACCTCCATAGCTTCCTTATTCAAAGGAATCTGACAGGTCCCCTGGAACATTTCTCCCAACACAGCCTTATCTGCCCATACTTTGCACAAGAGAAAGAAAGCAAAGGATTACCTGGATAGGAAACACAGCAGCATCCCGAACAACAAAAGGCTTCACCTTAAAAGCTTTGCTCAGAGCAGCTGCCTGGTAGACTGCACCCATAGCAGCAGCCTCATCAGCATTGATATTCTTGCCCAGTTCTTCTCTAAAAGTGAAAAGCAAAAGACATCAGCTTTACAGCCACTGCCACAAAGAGCAGCTTGTCGATAGGAGACAGACTAGAAGGGGGCGTCACATACTCACTTGCCCACAGCTTTCAGCAAAACCTCCTGCACTTTGGGGACTCGTGTGGCACCACCAACTAGAATCACCTGGTCAATTCCACCCTAGAGATTGGAAACAGTTACCTTGTCTTGAGAAAGCAATTTGGAAAGCTAAGTTCAGGGCTTCCTTATGCTCCTCGCCTGGTCACTATGTGCTGACGTAGTGCTCTGAGAATAGCCACGCTATGCCCTGCCTTCCCCAAGCAGATCAGTGCCTGATCTCAGATGGGCTGACACAAACCATGCCAATGTGAGAGACCTGGAGTCGGGTCTGTCAAACAGGGACATGACTGCTGCTCCAAGTCACCTGAAACACAGGACTGGATTTGATATCAAGCAGACTACAGCTTATTGACAGAGAAGCCAGTGACTTGGACAGCAAGCTGAACCAGCACAGACAGAAACCTGGACTCTGAGATGTGATTCAGTGTCTTGCATTGAATACCAGAGCCAAAAGATGCTCTAGAGCATCCCGGCACTGGGGGAAGTGAGCACTTAACAATGCAGTCAGTCTCCAAAAGACTATATCATGTTTAGTCCAGCTAAAGTCTACAACTGGGCTTCTAAAGGGAGCACTCACAGGAGAAGCCTGAACAGCAATAACTCTGTTTCCAGGCACTCAGAGATAAAACTTCAGAAGAGAGACCATCATCTGAGACCAAAAAAAAAAAAAAAAAAAGAAAAAAAGAAAAAAAAAGAAAGAAAGGAAAAGATCAGCATTTTCAACCTCCATCCCAAGAGTCAAGTTTTTTAACAGAAAGAAAAGCTTCCTCTAAGTCCTTCATTTCTGGGGGATAGCACAGGGAGTTGTGACAGACTCCTGCTTGACACTGCAGCAAGCAACCTCAGCGCAGCAGCCACAGCACTACCAAAACAGCCGACATTCGCACCGCTCAGCAGTGCTGATAACACAGTCACTGATGCTGTGATCGTGATGGAACAGCAGCTCTGTATGTAGAAACTTCAGTCTCGTTAATGTCTTCCTAAACCTACCATGCTCATGTCTGCGCTGCTCAAAGCCTGCTGCACAGGTCCTGGGACTCGTTGGAACAAGTCAGAGCACAAATCCTCAAATTCTTGCCTCGAGACCTTGGCTTTGAAGTCAATATCATCTAGTAGCCCCTCAATCTGTCCAGAAAAAAAAGACAGAATAAAATTATCAGTAGCGTATTTTCAAAGCAAAATCTTAGCTTGACTTGCCCAGTGTGCAAAAAGTTCCAGCTTTCTTAACGCACGTAAGACCTGATGGCGCTCATCTGAACCCTGCCATTACTAAGGTGATAGAATGTGGATATAACAGGCAGCTTCTCTCAGTGAAAGTTTATTTACCAAAATTCACATGAGTAGTTCTCATCAGACCCACTCATTTCCTTACTAGTGGTACCAACTGGGCAAAAGCTGAGAGGAACCACCAGTACTGCCGCCACCCACGCAACATCAGAGCGATGCTCTTCAGTACAGCGATGCTGCGGAGGGACAGCATTCCCACGCACCTGCCCTTAACCACCCCACTCTCAGTCCTAGGAAAGCTGGAAAGGCTGTGACAGGTCAGACCTGTGCCACGTGGTCAGCGTTTGCGCTCAACACTGTCTTCAGGCGGTTGGCCTCCTTCAGAAGTTTGGCCATGGCCCGGGGATTCTTTCGGACATCTTTTGAAGGGTGCTGATCATTAAAGAGTTTCGCCAGATAGGCCCGGAGACGAAGTTCCATCTCTAAACCTCCAAGAGTACGGTCAAACCTGAGCGAATGAACAAAGATGTAACAACTTGAAGTTGAAATACAAACAGGCTTTGTGTATTAATCCATAAATATGCAGAGCAGTGAGTAGTCTGAAGTAGCTGCAGTACTATCAGCAGTGACTGACTGAGGAATAATAATGGTTGCTCCAAAAATAACACATTACAATAAAACAAAGAAAGACTCATCACCACAATAGCCTTTGAGCAGGAAGCTTCATTATAGTTATGGTAAAAGGCCTTATTGCCAAGCATGTCCAGCAGATGAGAAGTCAAAGGATAACCATTCCAGGCATTTTCTTGAAAACAGAAATATAAATGTTTTGAAGTTAAAATTGCTGGACTGGCAATTCTCAGCACTCTCCTCCTTATTTGGCAAACGTATTTCCATTCCTCTCTAGAAAATTCTGCTTTCTCAAACTGACACGCTCTACTCCTGTAAGATTATAGCAAATGGAATTATGCTAACATGGCTTCAGGCTATAAAAAAAGCAACCCTGAAGCAAATTAATATAATGGTCACTTCCTGGAAGTTCTCAGTTACCTTCTGCACGAGACAGTGACACCAGAACTATTACCAACTGGCGCCTTCTTGCTCCAAATGTTTCCTACTCTGCCATCCAAATTACTGCGCTGAAGCCTCACTGTAAAATTCCACATTTACAAGAGACTGCAAAACAAATGGCTTCTTTCCTGAGACCTACAGTTTTTGCACAACTCGTGTTTAATTCTTACCCAATGCCCTGGATCTGCAATTGAGGTTGAGTCCCCGAGTCCTTAGTTTTCACTGTCTGATACGTAACAATAGTACAAACGGTGCTTCCTGCTCCCATGTCGTAAAACATGATATTCTGAAAAGAGAAGCTAGGACGGTGAAGCAGAAACACCTGGATATACCCCATGAATAAGGAAAAAAAACCACTGCTGTCTGAGCTCAATACAGGTCACAACTACCCGCTCCCTAGCCTGGCTTTAGGGCATAACAACGGGACATGTGCTTTGACCAAACACAGGAGGTGTTCAGGATCACGGCTGACACAAGCAGACAAGAAAACCTTTTTCATCCATTTCATGCATCAGAAAACAAAGCTCTTTGAAAGTTTCTTCAACCTCAGGAAAATCAAGTATTTCAGAAACAGTCTTCTAATATCTTAAAAGAAAAAAATAAAAATATCACTACTATTACTCCCCTTTGGTTGATGGGCAAGGAACCAACATAGCTTTACAAAACGGGGACTCCCAGCCATCTGGCCTCACTCCAGAAGCTTTCAGACTTCACCACATATTCATGGAGGGTTTCATGTCATCCTCTTGTTGATGAGCTCATGTAAACAGAGGAGACTAGCTGACTAGTAAGATCTACTTCCTCACAGTTAAGTCCTTCTGATTTTATCTGCAGCAGTTTCTCCTCCATGCGCAGGTACTTGCACGGGTACCTCCACATGTCCCAGCTGCACCTACCTGTGCAGTGGCATTGATGTCTTTCCTCCTGAAAACTCCGTAGTTCAATGCTACAGCAGTGTTGTCATTGATCAGCTGCAGCACCTTCAGGTCAGCCATGCGAGCAGCGTGCAGAACCGCCCTCCTCTCTGCCTGGTTGAAGTAGGCAGGAACAGTGATCACTGCATCCTTGATGGGCTGCTCTGAAAGAGTTGCAGGGAACATGGGTTTTTTTCCATCAGTGTAGCCATGTGCAGAAGCTCTTTAGAACAAGGTGACAGTAGCAAAGCCAGAGAATCCAAGGTACAGACATACAGAACACAATCCTGAAGCAGCACCGGCAGCCAGGATCATTATGGACAGATCTTTCTGCATCCTGTTGAAACCAAGCAGCCTTTGCAGGCTCTTGCAAAGCCACGTAACTACTGACCTCTCTTTCACCTGTTGTGATACTCTCAAAATGCTCTAAGACCCCTCACATTTCAACAAATGATATCTTCACAGAGCTTTACTTTACCACTGGATTATGTTTACTCTCTAGAGCAAAAAGCCTTTGGACTGGCTTTAGTATTACTCATCAACAACATATAGCCTTCAGTAATGATACAAGTCAAGTCACGTCAACAAAATTCACCCAGTTTTCATTACCGTGCAACTTCACCAGCAACATGTCATGGAAAATGCACAACAGGCTCTTATCTGTGAGTCAATTTCACAACAGAGGGAAGATTTTGCTCTTTCACTGTAGTTCAGCTCCAGCAGCAAGTGTCCATCTGGGCTGGTTACAACACAGACTGGCTTCCACTTTACCCTGCAGTTACCCACCAACACACCTCTACTCCAACTATACATGCGACTAAGAAAGAAAACACTTCACTCTTCTGCAGAGTCTGCCAATCTACGTCACCTGCTCCAAGGAATAGGATTAAGACCTTAAATTTGCACATTGTAAGAAACAAATGATGAGTTGATAGCTGCCAAGTCACGCTTACAGCCTGCAGCTGAAGAGACCCAACATCCTGTTTCTAAAAATCTGTGGATTTTTAAATATTTTCAGTCTCTATTCAAATGCTACAATACAGAAACATATACACACAAATAGTTTAAGAAACAGGTAAATCCTTCCAACCTGCAAAATCTTCCGCCAAACCACGTGAATAGTTCAGGACCATCCCCAGCATCTCCTCTGGAGAATATTGTGTCATTCTGCAAGAAACAAGAGAAGACAGAAAATTACAGCAACAACAGTTAGCTGTAGAAGCCAGGTAAGAGTCCCAGCAACAAGAGACCCAGAAGCAGCCACTTACTGGGACAGCTTGAAGATAACGGTCTGCCTCTTCTCATCCTTCACCAGTTCGTGCTCTGGGAAGCGGGACTGGTACAGTGCCACGTGGGGGTTATCGATACGCTTACCCAGCAGATCCTGGAAATATCTGAATGCCACCTTGGGGGTCCTTATGGACTGCACAAAGAAAAAGCACATCACCCAGCTGCATTTCTTCAGTCTTGCTGTTATCAAACAAACCTCTGCCGAGCCACGTGGTGTGCAGCTCTTGTTCTGGGAATTAGGAGTGCGAGGCTGGTACACAGAGAGCCAGTAACGTACCAAGGAAATGATAATTACAGGACAAGAAATAAGACGTTGTAGCTTGTACATTTATCGCAAAGGACTTGGCAGTAGGAAGATAGATTCTACGTACAGGAACTGCAGTAGGTGTGACGAGCAACAAGAACTCCTACCATTCCTAGCGCGCTATCACCGAAGAGACGTTCGTTCTCCTTCAAGGAAACGGCCACAGGCGTCTTCCTTCGTGACTCCCTGTAGAGAAAGGAAGGAATAAACCGGTCAAAGCAGGTGAAAGTTCAATACAGAGTCCCTAGTGAGGAAAGGCACTGCTTCCACTTCAGAAAGACTAAGAGAAGGTGCTCGGATGCCACCTCTGGTGAGCAAGACTCATCACAAGGGCTACAACAGCAGCCCCTGCCTTCAGAGCTTTCACACCTCCCCACGTTCCTCCTGACGTTTGACCGAAACACGGACGGACATCTTTCAAATTCACAATCAAAGCTGTGGTGGGTGGATTGTTATTTTTTCTGTAGCACAAGAGAACCTCAGAAAAAATTACTATTTTCTGCTGCATCTCAAAGTATTTCACTTAATTGCTAAGCTCAGCCCACTTCCAAAGGCCTTGTAATACACTACCAATTCAGCAACATAAGGCTGCAACCAAATAAACTGCTAAAAAGACAAAAGGCTTAGAAGTAGCTTTCTAGAATGGACTGTTTTGTACTTGAACAAAACTTGCTTTCTTTTTGCTTTCCTCCTCCTCCACTGATCAAAGCAACACAGTTCCCCCATTCTACCATCAATCAGAGAGCTATGAAAAAACTCATTTATCATCTCTCAGTCTAAACTCCCACAAAATGAGGATGATCCTGTGCACACATCCTCCCCCATTCAGATAAGTTTTTTTTCAGTCTTGGGGTTGGGCTGCAGCTACAACAGCCAAATGAACATAGCTTTATATGCTTCACAAATGAATACAGCTCCTGAGCGGCAGCAAAACAAACTCACCTCCGGATTCCTTTATGGACAATTGTGAATAGAGCTTCTTAACCAGACAGATGAGAACATGATCCCCTACACCCTTTCAGATTTGAACCACAGTATACCCTTAATCACACAGGCTTTCTTTTTTTTTTTTTTTTTTTTTTTTTTATTAAAAGATCCCAAAAGGGCCCCTAAGCACCCCTGAGGTAAGGTTAAACCCCCCCCGAATGATGCTCAGTAGCTGCTCACTTGCGGCAGGAAGCACATCAGAAAAGGTTCAGAGAACTGATTAGGAATAGGATTAATCAAGCCCTAGTTACACTAAATCACTGCCTCCTTATGGTAGGCAAAGGTGTTCTGAGCCCCGATAGAACACCTCGAGTATCAGCATCGCCACGGGCTCGAGGAACAGCTGCTCACTTGTTTAGGACGATCTCCATCGGCACCCCGGGCTTCACGATAGCGATCTTCATCGACTCGCTACCCACGTCCACCGACATCACCGCCACGGACTCTGCAACACACGGCACAACACAACACCCTAGATAAGAACCTGCGGTGCAAGAGAGCAAAGTCCCTCCCGGTACCGAAGCGGCCCCGGACGGGCCGTTTGGTGGGCCGGAAGCACCGAGGGGCAGCCACGAGCCCCGGGGGAAGAGAGTAGCGCCGTCCGCTCGCCTCCCCCCCCGACCCAGCCCCACGCCGCGGCCCGAGCGGGAGCCGCCCCACGCCGCACGTACCCGCGCCGGGCAGGCAGCAGAAGAGCAGCAGCCAGGCCAGCGCTGCGCAGCCCGCCCGCGCCATGGTCGCCGCCGTTCCGGCGCTCGCGGGTCCCGTCCCGCCGGCAGGCGCTGCGGCAGCGGCGGCCCCGGCGTCTCGCGCCACTCCCAGCTCAGACGCGGCGCCCGCTCATTGGCGCGACCGCCAGCGCCGAGACCCCGCGCGCCAATCCCGGCGGCTCGCGGGCTCCCATTGGGCCACGTCGAGGGAAGCCGGAAGCGGGCACGACGGGAGCTGCGGCCCCATTGGCCGGGAGCGCGGGGGCGGGGACGCGCATGGGGGGACGTGCGTAGTGGCGTCATACGTATGCGCACACGCGCAACAGCACAAAAACGACGGCCGCGTGAGGCACACGCCCCCTGGCGGCTGAGAAACGCCTCGCAGCCACGAGGCCCCGCCCCTCACGTTTCCCCGGTCCCGCCTCGGGGGACCCGGCCCCCGTTCCCGGGACGCTTTACGGCTGAGCTGCCCACCCCTGCTCCGCCCCGCAATCCTGGCCCGGCCGCACGGTTGGGCGCGCTCCGGGGCACGGCTGAGACTGGTCCCGGGCTCCCAGGAGGGTCTTGCTTCCCGGTCCTCTCTGCCCTCAACAGCGTCCGGCCCTGTCCCTTCTTCTCCCCGCGGCTGGACGTGCTGGCACCGGCAGGGCTGAGGCATCTTTTTACGTTTCATCACTGTAATACGTTTACAATAATTTTTTGTTTTATAAAGTCAACATAAAAAAAAAAGAAATTATGCCCTTGGCTGAGCAGACGGCGCTCAGCGGCCAGTCGGCCACCCCACCACAGCATGCACAGCCCGGCAGCCACTGCCCCTGGAGCTCCTCGCTGCTCAGGATCCGTCCAGCCAGTGGCTTCATCCAGGGTGCACAGCATCCCCCACTCTCAGTTCATAAACTGGGTGTACCCCTCTGCCCCAGTGACAATGACGTCCATCCAGATGCGCATAGCCTCGGCTGAGGGTGCCACCATGTAGTAGAGGCGGTCGTGGGTCTTGACACAGAAGGTGAGCGCAGGATTTGGGCTCTGGGGACAAGGAGGATGGGGTCAGCAGCAGTGTGAGCCCTTCGCTCACCCCTCACAGCCCAGCAACCAGGGTCCCGCCTACAGTACTGTGAGGGCCCACAAACCAACTCCAGGAGCATCCCCAGCACAAGCTGCCCCCCCAGTGCCTCCCCTCTGCATGAGGGAAGGCAAGGACAGAGGGGTCCTAAGCAGGCACCAGGGGAGGAGCAGGGCCCAGTTCTCACCTTTGCAGCACTGCGCAGGTGGTCATAGTAAACCTCTTCGATGGCTTGGAAGTAGATGACGCCCTTCAGCTTCGTCTCATGTTTATCTGTCCAAGAGAGGGAGCCAGTGTCAAGCATAGTGCTGGGGTCAAGGGCACAGGGAGGAGGTGGTGGCACAAGGCAGGGCAGCAGAGGGACTCACCAACATAGTAGGAGAGAGTGCGTTTCATGCGATCAAAAACAAACCAGCGCTTTTTCCAAGACTTGATCTTGCCGCCCATCTTGACCAGGTAGCCCTTGCACATCTTCTCCGTCAGGATGATGTGGTAGCAGGTGTCTACGCTGTGGCCTGACGATTCGATGTGCAGCCGTAGGTCAAAATCTTCTTTGCGGATGGGGAGGTACCGTGTCAGGGGACGAGCCTAGGAAAGCAATGCAGACCTGCAAAGTCCCCCAGCAGCAGACAGAGCCTCACTGCCAGGACACCAGCAGGCTGGGAGAGGGGACACCATACCAGGGGGTGGCAGCCTGCTCCACACACCTGTGAGAAATGCTTCTCCCGCAGCTTGACCTCCTTCTCCACCAGCTTCTGCCGCCGCGTGGTCTCATCCTGCAGCCGGCGTTCCAGCTGCTCCCGGCGCCGGCGCTCATCCTCCAGCGCCTGCCGCCGCAGCTCCATCTCCCGCTCCTGTGGCAGGCGCAGTGTCTCAGCCTTGGGGATTAGTGACCCGCTCCCCAGCCAGCAGTGGCACCAGTGCCCCCACTCACCCGGGACTCCATCAGCCGCGACTTCTCCGCATGTGCTTCCTTCAGCATCTTCTCCATCTCCTCAATCTTCCCTGCCTCCATCCCACTGGCACTGCAAGACAGCCACAGCTGCTGTCCCAGCAGGAAGGACTTCAAGATAGTGCATGGCTGGCGGGCTGTGCCTCCAGCCAGAGGACCTGGCCCCAGGGTTACCTGGAGATGTTGTCAGGCGAGCAGGCAGAGTTGTTGCCGGTGGAGATGCTGGTCTCCATGCTGTCTGAGCTCTCCAGGCTGAGGGTGTCATATGCATGGTCCAGCTCCTCAGCTCGGGACCCAACGCCATGGGGACGGTGGTGGTGGAGGATGGAGTGATGCACGAGTGGTGTGAAGGCAGCAGGGAAGGGAGGTTGCCCATGTAGGGCTTCCCACTGGGACTGAGCCTCGGCAGCTGCTTTCTGCTTCAGCTCTGCCAGCCGCCGCTTCTGCTCCTCTATCACCTGCTGGCCTGTGCCGGGGGAAGAGAACAATGATGACCGAGTATACGGCACTCAAAGCCACACTGCAGCGGGTGAGGGGATGGTTCGGGCAGACAGAAGACACTGCAGGCAGTGCTGGAGCTGGGGAGGTATGATGGGCACAGAGGCGAGAGCTGCTGGCACAACTCCTGACAAGCATGGCAGGCAGCATCTGCCTGGGCAGGAGGAGAGGGACACAGCAGCCACAGGGGCACATGCGCCAGGCTGGCAGGAGCAGGCTGGGCAAAGCATTAGCAGGTTAGGGATGCACAGGGGTGTCCCTAATTGGATGCTGAGAGGCACCCAGGGTCCTTGACTAGTCATGCCCCTTCTATGTATGGCAGAAGGTGCCAGCAAACAGCCACACTGCTGCCTCCGGGCTGCTTGAGGCAGTCCAAGCTGCCCCACATCTCTACCTGGTAGATCACCCGGCTGCAAGGGCTCTGCTGGGAGTGGCTCGGCTGGAGACACACCGTTGGGCGGAAGGGTCGGGAAGGAGAGAAGCAAGAGACTGTGAGAGAGGAACTGCGTCCTGCTGGAGCGCCACTGCTGCTGCCCTCAGCCAGGCTCCCTTCTCCATCACCTGAGCAGCAGCAGGGGAAGCATCTCCCAAAGTCCAACCACCCTGCAGAACCAGAGCTTACCCTTCTGCTGCAGGGCCAGCTGGCGCTTGGTCTCAATGTCCTGCAGTGTGGCCGCCAGGTTGCGGGGCAGGCTGCCCACTGGACTTGGGGGGCTCTGGCCAAGATGGCAGGCAGTCAGTTACAGGGATGGGGAGAGGGGCTGGCACTGGGCACACAGTGCCTGCAGTCAGGGTGCCTGGAGCTGCATGATGTCCAGCTTCCCCCAGCAGCCCTACCTTGGGTGAGGGGCTACGCCCCAGCACAGAGAGAGTGAGCTGTGAGGATGAGAGAGTCCCAGTCTTCATCCGAGGAGTGAGGGCACCAGTACTGCCCTCTGTTTTGGCACGATAGACCTGGGTACAGAGACAGAGAGGTGAGAGGGGGATGGGAGGCTGCGAACCCTCCCTGGATGTGTGGCTCAGCTGCCAGTAGGGCTGAGCATCCCCTCCCTGGACCCTGTCCCCGTGTTATCTTGACAGGGGTGCAGTGGAGGCAGCAGCCGCCTGCCCCAGGCATGCTGCCTCCTGTGGGTCTGCTCTGCCCCTGCCCACAGCAGCACCTGAGTGCCCAGCTGAGCCCAGGGTGCAAAGCCAGAGTGAACATCCCTGCACCTACTCCGGAGCCCCAGCAGCAGCTGGAATTACCTGAAGAGGCTTGTGAGAGGAGTGAGCTTTAGCTGGAAGCGGAGGAGGGGAAGAAGGAGAGACAGAGGAGGAGGTCTCAAAGTCAGCCATGACCTCCTGGTACCACTTCTCTAAATCAAGAGCTGGGAGCCACACGGGCCCCCCTGGCAGCTGCTCCTCCATCTGGAGAAAGACGTCTTGTGAGAAAGGAGGGAGGGCGAGACATAGCAAGAGGGACAGACACACAGAGAGGTCAGAGCATCCCTGCCTGTGCCTGCACAATCCAGCCCAGCCTTAGGACCTGCAGACCGCCAGGGACCCTGCACACTCCCTGACCAAGTCCTGGCAGCTCTGGGACACCCCTGCTGCTCACAGGGCTGGTGAGAGACAACACAAGCACCAGGAGGGCACAGAGACGCCCTGCCCTGCCCCACAGAACAGACTGGGCTCACGCAGGTGGCAGGGCACCAGGCGAGAAGTGGCGGGCAGGGCAGTAAGGGGGTGCAGGCAAGGGCCCAAGCTTGGACTTCTCTACAGCTCACCCCTTCCCGTGACCTCCCAGGAAGAACATGGGGCAGAGGGGTGGGAAAGAAACACAAACCTCTGCAGAGACAGAGAGAGATGGAAGAGGAGGAGGAGGAGGAAGAGCAGCACAGCCTGAGGATGAAGGAGCTGGAGGAAGCGGTGGGCAAGTGGCAGGGGCACAGAGGCTGCCCAGGATGCCTGAGAGCTGCTCAACGGTCACATACTGGGCAGAAAAAAGCAGATTAAAATGGGAGAAGAGGCTCTGAGCAAGGGTGGCATGAGCAGGTAGGTCCAGTCCCCAAAAGAGGGTGCCACATCCCCAGGAGGAAGGGCAGCCAGTACTGCCCACCACCACAGTGCTGGGTAGTGGGTCAGGTTCCTCCCTGTCCTGCATCCTAGTCCCTTCATGGGACCAGCAGCCAGGACTGGCCCAACAGGCAAAGGGCTGACTTACCACCCCAGTGGGCACCCGCTCAGCTCCCCAGCCCCACTGCCGCCACCCCAGAGGGCAAAGCCCATCCGCAGCAGGCAAGAGGCAGTCCCCAGCAAGGAAACTGGGCTGCTCCAGCCTCTGCTCCCTGCTCCGCTGCAGCCAGACAAGTCCCCCAGCCCAAGAGAGAGGTGGGTGCCGAGCAACAGGGCACACAGGGTGGCTGCAGTCTGCAGCATCCTTGCTGCCTGGATGCAGCTGGCAACCCAAGGGAGAAAACCCAAGCATGCTCTGGACCAGGTACCTCGTTGGCTGCAGGAGGTACAGCAAGCAAGAAAGAGCACTGAGCAGCAGCAGGGGCAGCAGCAGAAGCTTTAGTGTCCGGGCTGGGGCCTTGCGCATGGCTGCAGAACCTGAAAACGTCAGACAGCCTCATGTACTCCTAGAAATCCACGGCGGAGGAGAAGGAGAGTTAGACCCATGTGCTGGCATCATGGCACTAACTGCAAAGCAGGAGCAAATCTCCCCATGCGTATGTGCCCCACTGCCTGCTTAGCCCTTCCCTGCCTCGCTGCCCTCCCTGCCTGCAGCTGCCTCACTGCCCAGCACTGTGAAGGGAGGTGGGTGCCCGAGCTGGGCTAGGCATCCTGGCACACCACTGCCTTCCTGCCTTTGGTGCTTTGCTGGGTGCAGGCTGCCCTACCAAGGCCCCAGGCACCTTCAGCTATTCCCATCACCCAGATCTCGGGGTCCCCCAGCATCCCTGGCCACAAGACCTTTCCAGTGTGACAGCACTGGATGGGGCACCTCAAGCAGCTCCCAGCCAGATTAAAATCTACTTCCTCACCCTTTCTGAGCCAAACATGATAAAGCCAGGGATTTGCCCTTTTTCAGGGGAAGCCAGGCTAGTAAGACCCTAAAGGATCTTGTCAGGAGGTGCCCAGCCATCAGGCAAGTGGCGGACAAGGCGTAAAGCACAGGGGATGCCAGTGCCACACAGCTCCATGCCAAGGTTAAAACTGAGGGCAGCAGCAGGAGCTGGGACACTCAGAGGGCTCAGAGCACGTGAATTCGTAGTCTGAGTGTTCATGAGCGCAACCACTGCCAGAGAGCTCAATTATAAATAGCCCAGCAGTGCCATGTCAGCATGCTGCGGTGGGGATGCCCTGCTGCCCAAAGGCATTGTTAGTCTGTGTAAGGGGTCTGAGGTGCCTCGGCCAAGGGGGATAAGCGAGCAAGCACGTGCAGTTAGTCCCGTTACCTCTTGTGCCTTGGGGTAGGAGCAGGTGGCAGGAGAAGCTAAGGAGGCAGCTGCTGCTGGCAGGGGGCTCAGGGGCTTAGTTCCCTCCAACAGCTCATAAGGCTCTGAGATATAGAGGGTCTCCTGTGGGAGGGTAAAGATCACATAGGCAAGGTAGGCACAGGCAGCAAGGGCAGCACTGCGGTCCCAGAGGGCATCACGGCTCTGACTCCCCGTTTAGAGCCATAAGCAGAGCAATGGGGTCACTCACTCCCACCTAAAAGCCTTTGAACACGAATTGGAAGGAGCCCCATATACTGACACCAAGACAGACCCACACCTGCTCTTCAGCAAGGATAGGGTCCCAGGCAGTGCCCACCATGGGTGTCCTGAAGTCGGGCCAAGTCCTTTCCTCATGGGCACTTGCAGCCCTTGCCGAGCTGCCTGCTAAAAGCCTGGACTGCTCCCAGGCTTCTGCAGCACCTCAACAGGGGAGATGCTGCTGCTCCCAGGCCTGTCTCTGTTGTGTTTCCCTCCCTCTCACCCAACCTGCCAATGACCTCTGCAGTCCACAGAGAGGCTCCGAGTGGCCAGGAAGACCCACTTCTGGCCACAAAGTGCTTGGGAGCACCGGAGTCACTGCAGAGCACAGCTTGTGGTACACCAGGCTTGTCCCTGCTGGCAATAGTGGCTTGGGGTGTCAGAAGAGCAGCCCTAAGGACCATACCCTTTGTTCCTCACTTACCTCTCTGAGAGCTGAAGACATTTTGGGGAAGCTCCTGCCACCTGTGACAAGCTGGTATCGCCTCTCCAGAGACACGAGCTTCTCCTTCTCCTGAGCGTGGGGCAAAAGGGAGAGCAGAGCTGATGGTTACTGGCATCTTATGGCCAGGCTCCCACCAAGCTCACCTCGACTGCCAGCACCCAAGCAAGAGTCAGCACAATCTTGTCCCCAGCCTCAGGCACCCCCAGGGTTGGGGAACACACGTCAATCCCACAGCTGCTGCATTACCTTCTGCAGGAGCTGCAGGATGCTGTTCCTCTCCCTGGCCAGACGCTCGGCCTCCTGGGTGCTCTGCAGCCGGATCTGGGCAGCCTGGGCATCCAGGGCAGCCACCCGCTCCTGGGGAGCGGGCAAAGGGCATGAGCTGGGGCTGTGGGGCTCAGCTGGGGCCGCAGGGAACAGTCCAGCCATGCCAGACCTGCTGCCCCCTTCCATCCGTACCTTCCTGCGGGCAATGCTGCGCTGGCACTCAGCCCGGCTGTGCAGGAGCTGCTGGCCCTTCACCTCACGCTCCTCCTCGAGGCGACTCTCCCGCTCCAGCTGCTGGAACTCCAGGTCCTCAAACAGCTTGGCCTCTGTCTCCAGCGCCTCCGCCTCCTTTGGACACATAAGGGCATGGCAGGTCACTGACTTCAGATGGGCACCTCTGCATCCTGCTGGCAGCAGCCCCACAACCAGGCAGGTCTTCTGCAGTGGAATCTCCTGCCATGACCCCACAGCCCACCATAACTGGCCAGGAACAGCGAGCTGTGGCAAAGCCTGTCCCTGGTGCCCTGTGAGGGGATGCAGGCAGCTCTCCTCCAGGACAACGCTGGTCACGTCAACCTCAGCGGAGCTGGAGGTGGCAATGGAGGCTCTGGGTGCCGACTAGGTCAGAGCCAACGATCCCATGGGATGAGGTGCTCGCCATGGCTGGGGGCTTCACCCAGCCCTTGGAGACCAGCAGCCCCTGCTCAACCCTGTCCAGGCTGGTGGTGGACCCCAAAATGCTGCACGCCACTGTAATGACTGACACACAGCCCCATATCACCGAGCAAACGGGCAGCAAAGCCACCATGGATGAGCATCACACCAGACAAAAGCCTGCACATCCTCCCAGCCTTCAAGCACCAACAGCACACAGTGGCATTCGGCTCAGGGTCTGCTGGTTCTGCCCTGGCAGCAACTGCACCACACTCCACATGGGGACACGTGCCACCCTGCTCCAGGACCAGGGCAGCTCTTGTGAGACAGTGCAGCATGACCAGCACAGTGGCTAGAGGGCTCCCATGCACCAGGACTGGTCCATCACCACCCCTGACCTGCTGCAGGCTGTGACCTGTGTTGAACATGGGGCTGCCTGCTCTGAGCAGGCTGCGGCATGATGGGTTTATCTGTACAGTGAGGGCTGGGCGGGCACTGTCTATGGGCTGGGGAAGTTTGTCTGCTACCGGAAAATATCAGATAGTGGGAAAAAATGTTGCAGACCAGCAGTAACATAAACTGACAGCACCGTGTAAATAAACGCTCTCAGGAAATAGCCGAGACAGGGACACAGAGATCCCCGAGGGGTCCCCAGCCTGCCCTCCTCTGTGGGGCAGGATCCAAGCACAGCGGCTCCACGGCGGGGGCAGCCTTGTGCCCTGCTGAGCCAGCACCGCGCCTCGGGCCCGGGCGAGCGGCAAGCTTACCAGGACGGCGGTGCCCGGCGCCAGCCGCCTCCAGCCCAGTTGTGACGCTCCCAGTGCGGCCCCGGCTGGCGGGGAAGAGCTGGCCTAAGCTGGAGCGGAGGGAGGTGGGCCATTCTCCAGGAGGGGTGGGGGGAGACACTGACCCTTCGCATCTGCTCCTGCAACTGCTCCCGCATGGACTCGGGGCACTTATCAAGGTGACTCTTCGACTCATGGTAAAGCACCCGGAGTTGCTCTAGCTCCTTCTTTTCAGCATCAACCTTTGCCCTTTCCTAAATCAAGGGAGAATGAGGGAAGGGAAAGAAGGGAGGAAAGGAAGGGGAAAAGGGAAAAGGGAAAAGGGAAAAGGGAAAAGGGAAAAGGGAAAAGGGAAAAGGGAAAAGGGAAAAGGGAAAA